>CAFUXE010001426.1:273813-299558 GCA_903364295.1 Serranus cabrilla
GAGAGAGAGAGGAAACATCCTACTCTCTAATGCTGCATTTGACTTTTTCTTTTTCCTCACGCTGGACTTTCTCTCTCTGGATTTTTAGCGACGCAGTTACTTCAGAATTATTTTTTACTTTTAACTTAGGTCATTTCATAAACGATGTGAGGTTTTGCATGGGAATTTAGAGTCAGCCATCGTTCCTGTGGAGATGCTCTGAGGGAATATTTGAAGTCAGAATTCCGGAGGCTTGATATTTGACTGACATGGCCCGTGGAATTGAGTCCTTGGTGTCTCTTAACCCTTTTTGCTCGATGGATTCAGCACAGGGAGGACACTCTGACAACTGCAAGTTCTGGCTGCTGGACCTGGGTAGGTGCCTCTATCATGTGTAACACATGACTAAGGGCATGATATGTAGAACAAAAGTAATCTTCCTGCTCTTCTGTTTATGTCTGTGTAGATTTTGATATTGAGATTATACAGTAGCATGTCTATAAAATACTATGCAGTGGAAAAAGACAGGAAAGTTGTAACAGAACTGTCTGTTCACTTTATTGTTGACAGTTGATGTGTTTTTAGACTCCAATTCAGTCGCCTATTTTCAAATGAGTTTGATGCATAGGGCTTTCATTAATCAAGTGTGGATTATGTTGTGCCATTATGGCAGTGAAAGTAATTTGGTGAATGCACCGTTATGTGATGAGATATTAAATCTACTGAAATTACATCGACAAGATTATATCTTTGTCCCTATTTGTATGCCAGGTCAGGCGGGTGCTGCACAGATGGGCAGAGGGTGTTATTGTAGACCCCAGGGAGAAAAAAGACAATAATGAGGTCAAGTAGAATAGAATACAACAAAATGAGGAGATTCACACATTTCCAAACCTTTTTACTGTTTTTTACTGTATGTCACAGCTGTCTGTCATATACAGTATAACAAAGCATCAGACTAGTTAAATATCAGACTAGTTTTGACAGAATATGTAGTGGGTGGTCTCTTATCTCTCCCATATCTCCCATCCCAACTCCACACCCTCTCTAACTATGGCTGTTGGTGGCAAGCCCTCTCCAGGATTGTCCACATTTTTACAGATCAGCTAGCCAAACCCCCCTGGGGCTTTCTCACAGGCTGCACCACCACCACTTAAAGCTCTTCTCCAACCACACCGACTGATGTTTGTGTGTGTCTGTGTGTTTGTATCACTTCTCATGGGGAAGATAAGACCACACTAAAGATGCTCCCCTGGTGACACCTCTGGAATCCCAGGCATGCTTCTGTGGAACTGCGCAGACTTTTGGGATCACTCTAGTTGTACGACAGCTCCTCCCCTGAATCCTATTCTGAGATGCAGGCACACACACAAAGTTGTAAATCTTGCATGTTCTTTGCAGGAGTGTGAATGAGCAGTGACTGAATTGTGATGTGTCAATGGCTTGCAGATAAATTATCAAACATCTGATGCAGTGGAGAGCATCTGGTGGACTCTTGGTTGGTCTCTTCTCAGGAATATCAGCCCACAGAGTTAAACTGAGAGGATGGTATTATTAGGAGCTGGACTATAAATCTTATGTCTTAAATCTCACGTTCATTAGCCATGCTAAATTTTGTATGTTCGAGCAGATGGTGGAGGCCGTTAGGAGATATTTTAAAGATAGAATATCTATGTATGCCTTTAAAGTATACTATATTCCATGTATGAGCACTTACCAAATGCACATACAAGCAGTTTGTGCACATAAGATATACTTTACTATACTATATACTTGCTCCAAAGACAGAGACACCACTTTACTAATTGAGTCAGTAAAATTTATTTAGCATAGATGAAAAAACTGTTGTAGCGAAACAATATGAGAAAATGTTGGCTATAACAAAGAAAAGACCTTGAAGTGTTTTTTTATAGCCACAGTAGATGTTTACAGAATTACATGAGGTACATTTTTCCAATGAGGTTTTGCTATATTTGCTCTGTGAAGTATTTTGCAGCTTCAGGGAAAATATTTTTTTTGTATGTAGTGTCAGTTTATTGTTTTTAACATACCAGATGGGACACGCTATCATTTCCAAACTTTTATGACATATTTTTTGAAGTAGCATGGTTGACCACTATTTAATAATCGTATCCTAATAAAATCAGTTTTTCTTCAATTAAATGCTCCAAAAGCCTATGTTTTTCATGTCACAAATATAACTATTTATATGAAGAATTATAATAAGGATAACAAACTCTTAGTTAGAGTCCCCCCTGCAAACAAACGGCATCCCCCGTTTTTGTTTCCCATGAATGCAAGCCTGACCAGCTGTTCCTGAGGTGACACCCTGCAGGGCGAAGGGCAAAGGTCATGCCCTCTGTGTATGTGTATGTGTGTCCCTCGGGTTATTTTCTACTGACGAGGAATGTGTCAAGGCCACTGACCCCATGTTTCATCCATTTACATCCCTGTTAGCACAACCTCTTCAGCCTAATCAGAGCATGTAGATAGCACCAGATGCCTATCGTACTGTCAAAAGAACATTTTAGTCATGAGACGTAAAAGACAGGAGGTGGAATTATTTACTTTTTTATGCTTTTTCGACCAAAGCACCACTTTAGCCATTGTTCAGTTATTTATATTAATGTGCATTATTCACATTTCCCAATGAATAGAGTAGTAAGGCTTATTCTGCACAAATATATAATATTCCAAATGTACTAATTGAAGCATTATTCCCCGACAACTGGAGCCACAAAATGAGTAATTACAGTTTTATTTGAGTATTTGAATGAATGGCAAAGAGATAAAAGTAATTGTATCTCACCAAAAACCAAAGTGTGGTGCACTGACAGTGTAAGATTTTTGTCTAGCCAGCAGCCTTTGATGGTATCGCGTAGACGTACTTGCCAACAGCATGGTTACACATTAGGTTATGACCTCAGTGTGTCTCCAGTTTGTTTGCTCTACATGAGGAGTCCTGACTCCTGTGTCTGACTCCAAGGTTCAAACCCTTTAAAAGCACACGTTTACACTGAGGTGTTAAATCATGGATTATTTACGCTAGTAGGTGTGTGCTGTGTTGTCTTCCACTTTTGATAGAAATAGCCGAAAGGGGCCTGGTTCAAATTTAGAAAATAACAGTTGTGTTTTATCCACATACTGTTATTTATCTAAAGTATTTGGGACTTTAAAACCCTTGTAATTCGAAGGCCTCGTCAGCACCTTTACTTTTTGCTCTTAGTATAGATAAAATGTGCTGTTGTTTTACACTGAACTAACAACATACAGGGCACATGAACAAAAGTTTTAATAGTCATTGGAGACCAACAATAGTAAATGCTAAGGTATTCTGTATCATCAAAATCACAGCTTGTAATAGTCTCCACATGACTAAAACATTCCAAGGTCGTATGGTAACTAGCAGCTGCCATTCTGGTTTTCATTTGGTTCTGCAGGGGAGATGGTGGAGCAGGGAAATCACACAGCATCCCCCATTTCTATACTAAAAAAGGAGATTGCATGTAAAGATTTGTGCCAACAAAACTGCCCTCAAGCAAAACAGACAACCCCCTGCACTGCCCCTTGTGTTTCAATATGCCCTTTGAGTGGAATTTATAGATCCCCAGAGCAGTTTGTGCTTCCACTCCCGAGGAG
Source organism: Serranus cabrilla (assembly GCA_903364295.1). Lineage (NCBI taxonomy): Eukaryota > Metazoa > Chordata > Actinopteri > Perciformes > Serranidae > Serranus > Serranus cabrilla. The sequence goes on from CAFUXE010001426.1 coordinate 277,432, forward strand.
ATGGAGCAGTGTCTGTCTGACTTTCTGTCGGGTAAAAAATAAATTGCAGGATGAAAACAGGATAAAAAAAGATGTGTTCTCACATGCTCTACCTTGTCTTATTCACGTTATTGTTCACCTGACTCATGGCTTAGAAAATCCTGCACGAGGCAACTTAAGTACTGTAGAATCAGTGAAAGATCAGGACTGTTATCGCTCAGGTTATGCTCAGGTTATATATCTGAAAGACCTGGGCCTTGTCAGAGTGGGATGCTTAAAGGAGTCCCAGATAAGATGGCTTTAGAGTCTTGATGGTGTGGAAGATGTTTGTTATTCTGGGAACAGTGCTTTTTTCTTCTGTTGCATGCGATGTGAGAACACATGCTTTGTATCAGCAGAGCACAGTTAAAATAAGTCTCCCAGGGGCTGAATGACTGACACGCACGTTCACATGCTGATGCGTTTATTCAGGCTGTGTAAAAGTGTCCAATGAGGGAAGACAGAATTTGCCACACCTGTCATTTATAAGAGCCATTCAGCTCGGTCACTTGGCTTAATCTTTAGCAGTCTTTTTAAATACTTTAATGGCTAAATGATGGAGAAACTGAAGCCTGATTCTGTTGAGTTAAGCTGCTGGAAAGCTCAACAACTCACAGTTTGATGTGGTGTGAGGAGAGTACCACTCTCGTGCTAATCTGAACAATGAGGACAAAATGAGACTTTTCTGATTTACTTTAGCTACAGCTCTGATCAGCTTTGCATTTCAACATCAGTTTTTGTATTCAGAGGCTTTGATCAGAACTCTGTATCCCAGATTTTTTTTCCCAGACCCGGTTTGTGATAGTTCGGTGATTGCCGAATTTCTTTGTCTTGCCTGGTGGGGTTATTTTCCTTCATTCTTCTGTATTGGCAGCAGAGTAAGGGATACTGTTGAACTGGGCTTTTACCTCTTGTGAACTTTGAGGTCTTACAGGAGGTCTTGTCCAGGGAATGCTGTGTGGTGTCAGAGTCAGCGTCATGTTGCACAGTGTGACAGCACAAAGAAATCCAACCTCATCATTATCACCCTTGGTGAGATAACTTGTTGAGCAAGTCAAAGTGGTTCGTTTGCAGCAATGTTTTTGATGATGTTTAGCCAAACTAATGAGGCAACACCACAGCTATGGAGGAGAAAACAAGCTAAAATAAAAATAGGAAGGAAAACTGGAGTCAATGAGCAGACAGGTGAGATAGACAGGTGGATTTATCTTTGTTGCATTCAGACAGCCTCAAGCATCCCTTTATCCTGCATTATTTTTTCATCGCTCCAGCACTAGTCGAAGTATTGCTTTCCTCCTACAGATTCCCTAAGGCGCCGCCATCACTGTGAAGAGGAGGCCAGCCTGCCTACTGCACATAACACATACAGACCCTGTACAAATAAACAAAAGCACACTCTTTTTTATAGCATTTGCTCAATGTTCTCTTACTATATGCAAACTCACATGCATATATGGTGACTATAGTGTTGATAATGGCTTGTTCCATGACTTATAGAATAAAAGACCTAATTGAGGACCTAAATGAATAAATAATGATAGAAGAGGTTATAGGTGGAAATATATCATATTGCTCACTTCTTAGTTACATAGACATCAAAATTTAGGACTGTTTTTACTTTGTTTGTAAGCATTTGTGATGTTAATGTGCTTATTACAGCACCACACAGCATTAATCAAATGGGTTAGTTGTTATTCCCTGAATTGAAAGACCTGTCAATCAATGTAATAGTGTAATAGCACGTTTCCATTCTTGTGTTTTTAATTTTTTGGTGGCATAACCCTTTCGTCTACTTCCAATCACAGATTTTGTCTGTATTCTTGTGGTATAACCATTATCAACCTCTGTCTTTTCTCCCTTTCACCTTCAGACACCTTGTCTGTATCCAGTAATGACGCCCTACAACCAGGCTCCAGCCAAACCCTGGGTCCTCACAGCTCACCAGGCCCCAAACGTCCTGGGAACACCTTAAGGAAGTGGCTGACCAGCCCCGTACGGCGCCTGAGCTCCGGCAAAGCTGATGGCCACGTCAAGAAGCTGGCCCACAAGCACAAGAAGAACCGCGACGGCACAAGGAAGAACATGGACACCATGGCCGGCTCGCAGAAAGACTCTGATGACAGCGCCGCCACGCCACAGGATGAGACACTGGAGGAGGTAAGAGCAGATAAAGCAGGAGATAACCAACCCTGTGAAAACATGCAAAGACACAGCTTTGGTTCTGACCTGCCAGGTGACAATCAATGTTCTTCTTCTCTCTTTCTCCAGCGTATGCGTAATGAGGGGCTGAGCAGTGGTACCCTGTCCAAGTCTTCCTCATCAGGCATGCAGAGCTGCGGCGAGGAGGAAGGAGAGGAAGGGGCTGATGCTGTCCCTCTACCTCCCCCTATGGCCATCCAGCAGCACAGCCTGCTGCAGCCTGACTCCCAAGATGATAAGGTTGGTCACACAGGGCAGTCTAAATAAGCATACACAACTATGGATGGTCACAGACAATGGTATGCAGAAAACACAATGTACGAAACCACCCAAGACACATTTAGGTTTTGCTGTGCATTTAGGCTTAACCAACAGTATGGTGGTATGCAACTACAGATGTTATGTGCACCAACAGCGTAGGATACCGCAACATAGATAGGCACAGAGTCACACAGTTTAAACTACTCTTCACATTAAGAAGCCTTTAAACTTTTAAACTTGGATTTTTTACATTGAAAAAAATAAGAAGCAATTTCATTCTTTTAAAAAAAAATGCTAATTACTTAAATATTATATATGGCTTAATCCCAATCATCTTTTCAATTTAATTTATATTTGGTTCATATAGAGGTCTTTAAAAAGCTTGCTGTAATACAAGTAAACTTTTACTTTGGCACTAATAACATTTCTTTTTTTTCTCTTATTTTCTTGATGGTTGCATGTTCCTCCCTTCAGCATTACGTTGATTTCTGTTCTGCTTCTCTTCTTTCCCAGTTTCCCTATCTCTCCATGTAAAACCACTTCCACTTTGGATCCTTCTTCATTAAACTTTTTTACTTGCCCTTTTGTTTTGTTTTCTTTCACCAACTAAATGTCATTCCCATGGATTGTAATCGTTCTACTGTTGCTAAAGTGAATACTCCATTCACGTCCTGCTGCAGGTGCTTGTGGGTCTAAATGGTGATGGTTCCCTCTGAGTCTGGTTTCAAACAGGGGATCATTTTAAAGCTTTGCCTGCCACTATGCCTAAGACTGGGCTTTGTTGCAGAGGCAAACTTCCTCAAATGGAGTATTAAGCAACATTGTTTGCTGTTTATAAGTTGTGTGACTAATCATGGTGCTTGTGCTCGAAGAGCAGTCCAATCCCAGAGCTTGCCCTTGATCTAAACCCACCTGTTAATCCTGTTTTCCTGAGACCAGTCTGTGATTGGCTCAAACTTGGTCCCCAATTAACCCTTTTATTAGGGAGATCACACCCACCAAGTCCTTATTTGGACATGTGGAATATCGGGCTCCAAACACAACAATGGTGAGCCTCATCACATACACAGTAGCAGCCATTGAGAGTGTATGACTCCTGTATGCATGCAGCTCTGTCAAGTTTTACCTCTGTCATTTTTTTTTTTTTTTTTTACATATTAACCATTAACCTTCTCTCTGTTTTTCAGTCTGGATCTCGTCTGTCCGCTCGTCCCAACAGCTCAGAGACTCCCAGTGCTGCTGAACTGGTCAGTGCCATCGAAGAGCTGGTGAAGAGCAAGATGGTGAGATAAAAAGCATAAACAAAACTCACACGTACATGCAACCGAGCATGTTTGTATACAGACCAATTCTGGTGGATTGATGTACAAGCACTTGCAAAATTGTTTCTGGTGTTGTTGACAGAGAATGGCATCATGGCCTACTAGTCATCTGTCAGAACTGTGACTCACTATGCCAGCTGTCCCCTGCTCCAACAAATGGGCATACTCTCTGACCAATACCCCAACACACACTTGCCTACTGGCTTACATACTGTGTGGACACATATAAAAGTAATGATAATACAGTTAAATGAAACACACTGTCCACAAGATGAGATGATATACCATGAATACTCTTTCAGTCTGTGTTTTCAGCTCAGTGACAGTTTGTATTTCCACCTCTTTTGCCTCTGTCCTCTTTCCTCAGTCTCTGGAGGATCGTCCCAGTTCTCTGTCAGTAGAGCAGGGTGACAGCAGCTCTCCCTCCCTCAACCCCTCCGACAACTCCCTCCTCTCCTCCTCCTCACCCATCGATGAGGTGGATGAGCGCAAGTCTGGCTTCCTCAAGAGGAGACAGTGAGTTTTAAGCCTGTGTCGTGTTAATGTTTTGATAAACAAAAGCTGCTTGAGTTCAATCAGTTAATCACGTTAGTCCTCATTTGTGTGCTTATATGGAACATTTCTGATGTTCATCCACAGCTGAGTGCATTACATTTGTATTACACGCTGACAATTTCTGCTTTGTGTCTCTCAGTTATGTGCTTCTGGAGCTGGTGGAGACTGAGAGAGACTATGTCAGAGATCTGGGATCAGTGGTGGAGGTAAAAACAAGATATTAAAGTAACATACGCTTTCAGAGATTGCTTTTTGTTTGGTGTTTGCTGTTTGTTTTACAAATGAGTGGACTTTCCTCCCCTCAGGGCTACATGAGCAGAATGAAAGAGGAAGGAGTTCCAGATGACATGAAAGGAAAAGACAAGATTGTCTTTGGAAACATCCATCAGATCTATGACTGGCACAAAGAGTATGCTGGCAGTCTTCTCAGTCTTACCTGCATGTTGACAGACAACATAAAATGAAAATACAGCCAAAATCATGTTCCTTGGCAGGTTAAATCATGTGTTTCTTTCTTGATTTGTCCACAGCCTTTTCCTGGGAGAGCTTGAGAAGTGTTTGGAAGATCCTGACAGGCTGGCTCCTTTATTTGTCAAACAGGTGTGGAACCTATTCAAGTTTGTTTTGCGTTACCTTTTTTAGTCAAGGGTGAATTTAGTACATTTTATTGAGTTTAAAAAAGAGTAAAGAAATAATATTTTCTAAGGTGTTTTATGTTTCTAAAAGCTACCTTCGTTCTGATTGCAGGAGCGAAGGCTGCACATGTACATCGTGTACTGCCAGAACAAACCGAAGTCTGAGCACATTGTGTCAGAGTACATCGACACATACTTTGAAGTAAGTTTATTTTTACACTTACCAAAATGTACAGACTGTTCTCTGTGTTATGTTATGTCCAGGTGAGAAGTATTTGGGTATTGAGATAATCGCGTTTGTACCTTTCATCAGGACCTCAAGCAGCGATTGGGCCACAGATTACAGATCACTGACCTGCTAATCAAACCTGTTCAACGTATAATGAAGTACCAATTACTGCTGAAGGTAAATCCACCATAGTGTTCTTACTTTGCAAGCTACATTCAGTCTAAGTGAAAGTACGCTGTACTGTGTTAGTTAATACAATCAACATTTTTCTATATATTTTACCTTTCACAGGATCTTCATAAAATTTCTAAGAAGGCTGGAGTGGATACGACAGAGCTGGAGGTAATGTGATGCCAGACAACAATCTGTTGTTTATGCTCACATTCCAATTCTTAATTCCGTTTTTACTAGACTTTCATGCAATTTGTCCTAAAGTTTGTTTTCCTCTCATGTTCTTCTATAGAAAGCTGTAGAGGTGATGTGTGTGGTCCCCAAGCGCTGCAATGACATGATGAATGTTGGCCGCCTCCAAGGCTTTGATGTAAGACTAATTATTATGCTAATTATCCTCTCAGATAAGTCTGTCAATTGTGCTTGTCAGTGTCTCATTGTGTGTGTGTGTGGTTGGGCAACTAAACTGAATATAATAAAATATTTTAGTAATTGTTTAAACCCTGCAGAAATCAATTTGTAATTTCAGTCAGCTGCCACTACGTGTCAGTATACACTCATTTTTGCAGATATGTCATAAGTGCTGAGGGTTGTGAGGCATGAGATATTGCTTTTGCATTTGTTGTTTTTTTCTTTTGTCTCTTGTAGATTTAAGTTCTAAAAGCTAGAAAGAAACTTAGAACAGCATGCTGTCCTACACAGTGCCTGTCTTCTGATTTTCGATCGTCTCTACTATCCCTCTTTCATCAGGGTAAAATTGTGGCTCAGGGCAGATTACTCCTCCAAGATACCTTCATGGTGTCAGACCAGGATGGAGGACTTCTGTCCAGGATGAAAGAGAGGAGAGTCTTCCTGTTTGAACAGATTGTCATCTTCAGTGAACCCATAGATAAAAAGAAGGGCTTCTCTACTCCTGGCTACCTCTTCAAGAACAACATCAAGGTATGTGCAACTCTATTAAATTACACAAATCATTGAGGTAGTTTCTCAGTCAAAAAATCCTTGCTATTTTAACTTTTTTTAACTTCTCTTCCTCTCTCTCCCTTCTTTTTCAACCTTCCTTCTTTCTTGTCTCATCACTTCAGGTGAGCTGGTTGGGTTTAGAAGAAAATGCAGAAGACCCCTGTAAGTTCACGCTAACCTCCAGATCATCTAGTGGCAACCTGGAGAGGTACACTCTCCATTCAACGAGCCCTGGAGTCTGTCAAGTCTGGATTCACCAGGTCAGCCAGATACTGGAGAACCAGCGAAATTTCCTCAATGGTAAGAGAATGATGTGCATGTTATTTTCTACAAAATTAGAAGCTTACACCTTAATAATGCTGGATTTCAAACTTTAAGAACCAGATAATTATGGGTTTTTACTCAAGTATAATTTTGTGACATGAGAGAAATCTTGCCTTTTGTCCTCTCCCACAGCTCTCACATCCCCCATAGAGTACCAGAGGAACCATGTGGGTGGTGGCGGTCCAGGTGGTCCACCCAGCAGTAGCAGCAGCAGTACTGGAGGCCTGCCAGGAGGTAGCAGCTCCAACAGTACCTCCAACATGGGCGGGGGAGGCGGTGGCGGTGGCTCTGGAGGATCAGGGAGCAGCTCCTCCTCTCTGTGCGGCCCTCGCTCCCGACCCTCCCGCATTCCCCAGCCATCCTCACGCCTTCCCCAGCCCGTCCACCACCACCATCCCCCGGGCCCTGAGGGGCCCGACAGATCAGCAGGTATGTGGTCACCCTGCCACCCTCAGTCCCCTCAGTCCCTCCCCTCTAACCCCTACTCAGACACCACCACAAATGGAAAGGTGTTAGCCTCAGAGGTCCCTAAGATGAGGATGCTGGACAGTCCTCATGGAAGTAACAGTAATAACAGTAACAGACCATCAGACAGCATGGAGGGCAGTGTCAGACCGGGTCTGGTGGGCTATGAAGAAACCCAGAAACATCAAACAGCTGGTATACCACAGATGGCCGTGGCTCCTCTGAATTTGCCCATAAAAAGCCCTCGAGTTGGGACAGTTTCTCCTCTGATTTCACCTCAGTCACCTGGAGGTGGAGGAAAGGAAGCATTTGTTCCCTCCAGCCCTGCCCACAAAGGCAACCCTTTCTGGGCTATAGTCCCTGCTGTGCCTCCCTCTCCTGCCAGCCGGCCTGGTTCCTTCTCCTACCCCAGTGACAGTGGTGGTGGAGGGGACTCTTTGGGCAGAGGAAGCCATGGGACGCCCTCTCATCACCGCCACTCCACCCACAGTAAGGACATAGACCGCATGAGCACCTGCTCCTCCACCAGCGAGCAGTCCATACAGTCCACCCAGAGTAACGGGGTAAGATGCCAAGTCGAGGCTCAGGCTTTAGCGAGGCCCAGAGCTACTCACTAGTCACTAACCCCGCCCTCACTGACTGGCTGTCTGTCAGTCACCCTGCCGCTGGCTCTGAGAATGGCTTGTACATGCATCAACTACCACACTGGAGATTAACAGCTATCTGAGTGCACTAACTTCACCGACAGTGTGTGTGAGAGAGAATCTTCTGGCTCTCCCAGAACGTACTAACAGACTGGATCTGACTCTTTGAGCAACTGTTGTATCTGCTTTGATAAACTCTCTGAGCTTCAGTACGTGTTTGCTTCTCTACTGCAGCTACTAGACACTAACAGTTACACAATGATAATAAAAAAAAAAAAAAAATATTCATCTTTGTTTGTTTCCCTTCATACTTAAACAGGAAACTTCTCATGCGATAATAAATTATCTCTCTGGTCAACAGTTTGTCACGGATGTGGAGCTCTTTCACTTATTAATTCCTTTCTCCTTTTTTGCTTGTAATAGTTATCCTTAAGACTACACCAGCTGTCATTTGCTTCACTTCAACAGCTTTGTGTCTTTTCGGGCTGATAGTGTCTTCATTTCTTCTTGGAAAGTGTTTCTTCACTCTGTCCATGGCACCACAAAGTTCTGTACTTCTGACCTCAGGATCACACCTTCCGCTTCACATCCTCTCAGAAAATAACTTCTTTCTTAGAAAATGACTTGTCAGTCGTCATTGTTAACAAAAACAAGTGTTGTAACCATATCTATTCAAGATATAAAGCATTTTGCAGTGCTTCCTGCATGCGTCAAGCATAATAGCAAGATCCTATGTGTGTGTTACCTTCAATCAAATTTATGTGCATGTATGTCTTTTAATGTGTGTGTTTATGTGGTTTGCATACATTTGCAGTCTCACTTGTTTAATCAGCGAGGTGTATTTGAGTCTAAAGTTTTACTATCTTTTTCCCTGACAGAGTGAAAGCAGTAGCAGCAGCAGTGTGTCCACCATGTTGGTGACCCAGGACTATGTGGCAGTGAAGGAGGATGAGATCAGTGTGGTGCAGGGTGAGGTCGTCCAAATGCTAGCCAGCAACCAGCAAAACATGTTCCTGGTGTACAGGGCGTCCAATGAGCACTGCCCTGCAGCTGAGGGCTGGATCCCTGGCTATGTATTAGGACATACCTCAACCTCCATCACACCCGAACTCCCAGAAGGAACCATCAAGTAAGGATACGATACATTTCTCCGGTTCCTGAGACAAAAACAAATAACACTGATCATGATTATGGAAAAAAATGAATTGAAGCTGAAATTTCTCGGTTCTTGTTTTGTTTGCTGTAGAAAATCATTATCATGGCACACAGCACTCCGTATACGCAGAAAGTCTGAAAAAAGAGACAAGGAGGGCAGGAAGTTGGAGAACGGCTACCGCAAGTCTCAGGACGGCCTGGCCAACAAAGTCTCTGTCAAGGTGTGAAGAAATGTACAAACTCATTTCATTCGCTCTTAACATTTTAAACTGTGTAATAAATGTAATTCTATCCCTTTCTTTTTCGTTACAGCTTCTAAATCCCAACTTTATCCATGATGGTATGTGCACATTGTTACTTGTGACCAAAAACAAATGAGCATATGTGTGTGGGACTTGTATCATGTAGAGAAATATTCTTTAAGCTGATTTGGGATTCTCTTTCATCTTTTGACCTCTGTTCTTTCTGTACAGCTCCTCCAGAGTTCCTCATCCCCGTTAGCGATGTAGCATGTGAGGGTGGCGACAGTGTCACTCTGAGGTGCAAAGTGTGTGGTCGACCCCGGGCCACCGTCACTTGGCGAGGACCTGACAACAACACTCTGAGCAACAATGGGCACTACAGCATCACTTACAGGTGACAGCATATATCATGACTTCATTAGAAGTGACCTAATTGAAGCATCAAGTTCATGGGAGATGAACCCTTAATTCTGAGAAATAAAATAAAATATCTTTCTGTACAGTGAGACAGGGGAGGCAGCTCTCCGTATCCTGGGAGTGTCTGTAGAGGACAGTGGTGTGTACACCTGTGTTGCCACAAATGTAGCAGGCTCTGTCACCTCCTCCGCCAGCCTCAGAGTCTCAGGTGAGAGCCCTGTCATGGTACAAACACTTTAACTATTCATTTGCCAGCAAGCTACCCGAGTTTGTTAAGTAAAGCATAAATATTGCCACCTTAAAACTGTACACCATAATTTAACTTCTACCAAACAAAGAAAAAAAGAAAACTTATCCGGGTGTGTCTGCTTTATAAAGCATTTTCCTGTTTAATGTACTTAATCCATTCTGAAATCAATGTGTTCTCAGGAGCCGCAGATGATGGCAGTGAAGTCCTCTGGAAAAGCAGCTTTGAGTCCCACTACACAGAGATCAGTGAACTAGGAAGGTAAGAATGTAGCAAAAAAAGCTCTTTCTGTGTGACTGTCATATGGCCTTTCTTCTTCACCACATCAAAGCTAATACATTCTCAGTATTACTAACATTGTTACCAGCAGCAAAAATAGTAGTAGTTAGGTAGTAGTGAAGGAGAGCTATGGGTATATAGATGAGACACAGACTGAATTAAAAGAGAAAGAAAATAAAGATTGCTGATATTTGAACTCAACACCCAAACACATACACCCTTCTCTTTATATATCCTAAACCTTTCCCCTGTCCCAGATGGAACGCTCAGTCCAAACCACTTTTTTTCCCATTTAGAGTGCCAGGGCTGTGTAGCGCACCAGATTCTTTTTCAGCGCACACACACAATGGACCGCTGGCATCCCAAACAGATTTTAGCAGTCAAGGCAAATACACTATAGACACAGCAAATGCAAGGGAGAAGATTAAATACTTGGTTGTGACAATCTGAAAGAAATTGAAAGTGTGCCTGAAATCCAAAGTAATGTAGAAGTAGGATATATTAAAAAGTCACTCATATATTCTTCTAACCTTGTTTCTGCTCCCCAGGGGCCGGTTCTCAGTGACTAAGCGGTGTGACCAGAGAGGGAGTAAGCGAACGATTGCAGCAAAACACATCAACAAGAAGCTGCAGCGTCGTGAGCAGGTGCTGCAGGAGGTCAGACTCCTGCAGACTCTGGACCATCCCAATCTGGTGAGGCTGCTGGACACATTTGAGACCGCCAACAGCTACGTACTTGTACAAGAGATGTAAGTACAGTCATGTGTCCATGTAGCTGTTTTGACTCCACATTGTCTCACAACTATAAACTGTGAATTTCAAGTCACTAATGCAACAAATGCATGATGTGTTGGTGTTTTCAGGGCAGACCAGGGACGTTTCCTGGACTATATTGTGAGCTGGGGTAACCTGACAGAGGAGAAGGTGGCTCTCTACCTCAGAGATATTCTTGAAGCTCTCCACTACCTGCACAGCTGGAGGATAGCTCACCTTGATCTCAAAGTAAATACATATTCTGACATCAGTGTAGAGCGAAAGACTTAGTATTACATTAAAAGATATGTCTAAAAACAGAAATGTATTTAGCAGCTATTTTGATCATTATTAATCAGTTTATTTAAAGGACCAGTATGCAGGATTTAGGGGGCTCTAGTGTCAGATATTGAGTACAGCAAGCTAAGTTACATTTTTTGGTACAAATTAAATATGACATGAGTTAACAAACCACTTGATACAACATAAGCGTAGTGAGTGTTAGTTTGCCTCAGTGGCTGTGCTGGAGTTCGGACTGATGCTCCTCAGCGTCTAGCGTTCATGTCTAATCTTCCTTCTCTCCGGCTCCTGCAGCCAGAGAACATTGTGGTGGAACATGCGTCTTCCCAGCCAGTGATCAAGCTGACAGACTTTGGTGATGCCATTCAGCTGAACCCTCCCTCCTTCTACATCCACCCTCTCCTGGGGAGCCCAGAGTTCTCTGCTCCTGAGCTGATCCTGGGTCAGCCTGCCTCAGTGATGTCTGACCTCTGGAGCTTAGGTCTGAAGCCAAACACCAGTAGTTTGTAACTTGCATGTCATAAGAAGCTTATTTGGAAATATATAGTTTTGTGATATATTGTGCATCCCATCATTTCCTATTTATTGATGTATCTGCTGACTGGATGATTTACAGGAGTTGTGACCTACGTTATACTGAGTGGTGCCTCTCCCTTCCTGGATGAGAGTTTGGAAGAGACGTGTCTGAACATCTGCCGCCTGGACTTCAGCTTCCCAGAGGACTACTTCCAGGGTGTGAGCCCAGCTGCCAGGGACTTTGTCTGCCTGCTGCTCCAGAGCGAGCCAGAGCGGCGGCCCTGTGCAGCGTCCTGCCTGCAGGAGCCCTGGCTCCAGCCTCGAGGTGTGATAAACAGAGACACTGGCCATGCCACCTTAAATCATACATCTCAGAATTATCATCTAGACACCTCCAGACTCATATCCTTCATCGAGAGGCGGAAACACCAAAACGATGTTCGGCCCATTGGCACCATTAAGGCCTTTCTTCACAGCCGCCTGCTCAACCACGTCTGACAAACAGGTCACTCGGTAGATGTACTGAACACGCCTGTATCTGCAGAGTTGTGGTATAGACGGACTTTCTGCCTGTCTAGCAAACTATGAAGGATGGGAAACAAGTTAATTTTGTTCAGTTGAGCTGTGTTACTGAGAGGAGCACCAGCAACATTTCCACAATGATCACCTTTTCCTTCACTAAACTACAAAAGTCCTGCTGCTGCTGACTGACTGACCTCTGCTGATAAACCCTTTGACTCTCCCACACTCCCCTCCTGAACCTTGGCATATTGTCATTATGCCTGCACAACAAATGAAACTGTTGGAATCAGTTTGAGATTTCAAACCTTGACTTAGCAGGGAGAGAGAACCAAGCTTTCTCAGCAAGCTGTCTCAACAAGCTTGAGCAAGTGTTGCGTTTGGGACAGTGTTGAACAGAGAAAATAGAATACTGTATAATAAGAGTAATTCAGGCTGCTTTCGGTTGAACACAAGAAAATGTTTTTTTTGTAATGAGAGATTACTTTTTGTAAATGAAAACCATGTACAGCGAGGAAACAGAGAACTGTCTTTATTCATACCTTTTTGGAAAACAAAGGTGAGTTAGTGAGTAGAAAGGAAACAAAAGAAGTGAGATGTGTGAACAAAGTGGCACCCATCAGCAGGGTCCACTTCTTCTAGGACAAGATGAAGACCAAAACCATGTTTTCCAGAAACACATTATTGTTATCTTCAGTGCAATAGTTTGCTTATCTTTATGCCCCCGTTCAGTTTGAAAGGTAATATCATTTCAGTTTGTGACACTTAGAGAAACAAAATTAACTTGAACAAGCGTTAAAGCTATTCGGCAAAGCTTCTCAGATTTTTACCTGCATCCGCCTTATTTGTAAATAACGTATTCCTGCCTTTTACTCTCATTTTGAAGAATTTGTCTCAAATGAACAAAAGCTATTTCATTTGCCGAGTATTAGTGAGTCCATGCAGTTGGTGAGATAAGTCGTTCCCCGGGGACCCTCAAGAGCTGGATTTTCACTATGAACAAACCGCTACTAGAAATGCACTCGTATTTTGCATCAATTCCCATGTGCAATGTTGCAGCTTTAACATTTATGCAACTATTTATGAAGACTTTGTGTTGTAGCCGTATTCTTAAAAAGGCATGTACGTACCTGGTACTGCGATAGATGTCTGTATTGTGTTAACTCTTATGTATTAAGTTCAGTATTAATATCTGCAAAACCCCCAGACAAGAGGCGGGTTTTGGGAAATAATGTATAAAAATGTGTATCTATAAAATTTAGGCACTTATGCTTTCATTTCGTCATTGTTATGTTTTTATTTTCTGTAACAATACCAAAGTTGACTATGCTTTCTTTTCCTGCTACAATGTGTTTGTTTTTTTTCTTTTAATTATTATTATAATTTCTCATGTTAAGTTATAAGAGATCACACTGAACCAGGACATTTGAGTGTTTACATAGGTTCAGTCTGGCTTTATTTATTCTTATTGTAATAGGAAATTGTTTGGTGGTTTATTGCTGAAAAAAACTAATATTTCACTTGTCTTTTTTCAAGCTGTGCACAAAGTGGTTTGCTGTGTGAGTTTGTTTGGCTTTTGTAGGTAGATACTGGTGTATGTCGCTAGATTTTTTTTAGCATCTCAGTTTGACGTCATAAGACAGACTTGGTCGACATTTTGACCAAACAATAGGTCTGCAAAAATGTCTCATTGTGGCCCGTTTACCACAGATTTAAAATGATTTGAGAATGAATTAAACCCAAATCTTGTACCACCAATAGCTCAAATGTATCCCTTTTATGAATATCATTCAGCATTAACAGGTATTTTCCAGTTATTTTCATTTGAATGAGTTATGTGTTTAGGTTATGAAGTTGTTGAAAACTTCTTTTCTTTTTTTAAAGTGCCAGTTGATGGAGTCAACCTAGAGAGGTGGGTGGAACTAAAAATGTGCATTGTTTCTTATTTTATTTAAGAGTTACTGTCTGATTTAATGTTGAAGAAGTCAATAACATGTTGAGTTCAACGACTCCTGTTGACCTGTACAGTCTCTCATTTTGTGTCGTTTTAATTTATTGTTGTGGATCTAGGTTTCCCAAAATCATGCTGTTAATCAGTTTATCAAATTCTCTTAAAGCCTATTCATGGAAGAATATGATCGAAGTAATAAAATGCCTTTGGGAAACCCAGCCTATACATGATGTAAAGATGTACAGAGAGGGTCGGGCAGTTTGCCCACACCCAGGATGTAAACCTCATAACTATGTCATATTTTAAATACACATAGAACAAGACTGCAGCAATGTCATTTTGAATGTCTTATTATGACTTCTTTTTACTTTTGCATGTATATTTCTTTGTACAGAAGATTGTGTTTACATGTTACTAAGTGTTGTAAATATTTTATTTTGTCCTCTGTTATTTTGCCATTAAACGTACAAGGAACAACTGGTGTGTCTGAAACTTTGTGAGCACGTACAGGATACTCGCACACACCCACACATTAGAATGTAGTTTGTCTTGAAACAAGTGTTATTCATTCATTATTTCCCATCAGCTTTGAGGGTTTGACGATGAGGCGATGCCGTATTCCCGACATGAGTGGAAGGCAGGGAAAACCCCACACAGAAGCACAGTCAATGGAAATTAATGAAAAAAGCAAAAATAAACATCCCCTATACATAAAGGCTAATTTCACTCTGTTCTTTTAATTTCACACAAGAAGCTGTGAGAAAAGCGATGCGTCGGCTTCACCTCTGGCTTAATGTTCATTTGAAATTGCACAAAGGTGAGCATAGATCTGATAAGCATGCCAAAAAGGGGAAGTCCTTTGTTTCAAACAATAAAAAGAAAGATAAAGACGTGACAAGGTGACAATGTGTACAGTAATACTGAGCAAATGTGTTTACTCTGATGAAGATCTGTGGCTGCTATAACCCATAAAAAAGAGCCAGAGAAGGGATGTTTCTGATCTTATCTGTCCTCTGCAGATGCTGCTACTGTGCATGAATCGGTAGACCGTACAATTCCCCCGCCTCCTTAACCCACTTCTAATGTCAGCTTGTTGTGTTATCATAAATCAGAAGAGAGAAGTTACCAGAAACACTGTGGGTGCACATTATTATTGTTATTATTATGTTATTATTTTTACCCGTTTGCAGTATATTTGCTGTTTGAAGGCACTACAGAAAATGTATTAGTAGGATGTAATTAATTGTGCATTTGTAGCCCTGGAAATGTAGCATTTTTAAATATTTACACTTACACTAACTCACAATCAATGGTTGGTCTGCCAATTCACCAGTTCACGTGCACAACCTGGGTCTCTGCACGCGAGCACACAGAACACTTTGTTTACACACTGAAGGAAAACTTCTTATCAGGCGTGAAAATCTGTGATGTTATTCTCAGCAACAGCAGCAGAAAATATTTTGCATGAAACCACAGAGGACATGTTTGTCACAGCAATGTGCTCTAAATCTCATGCAAGAGCTGTTAAGTGTAAAGGTGCTATATCCTGGTGCACTAGGTGCTGTGCTCTGGTTTAGAGATTTATAACGGCCTATTAACAAATGTTGTATAATATTGACTTTATCTTTAACATTTCTTTCAGCACCCAGACAATACCCCCCCGCCCCCCTCCTTCCCACACCCCTACAGCTTCTATCTAGTATCTTTCTGTCTTAGTCACCCATTCTATTTTGCATTCACTTGCACCAATATCCCTGTCTGACACAAACCTTGTGTGAAGTGAAGCTTGTTAAAGGTTGAACCACCAAGACATCAAGTCATCTTGATCTATGTCTAATAGTAAAAAGGGTTTTCTCGGTACTCGCAGAAAATTACTTAGAAAGTCAGTCTCCCTTCACACGAACAGTTAAACAGATGAGCAAATGTTCAGTACGCCGACTGTGCAACCAGCTCACCGAGGACACTAGATGGCACTAAAGAGTTGCTTCAATGGTTTAAGGATCACACACATGAAAAAAGTAGCTGATCATCAAGTCACAAGCTTGTATAAAGTAGCGCGAGTGATGTGCGCATAATAGAATAACAGGGAGGACAGAGTCGCTCACATTGTGGCAAACAACGGAAACCAACAAGTTTCACAGTAGTATTGTACACTCCAAAAGTTACTCTGGGCGTCCCGCTGGCTCACTGGTAGTGCATTCAGTCCCTGTCGCAACGGATCTGGGTTCAATTACGGCCCGAGGTCCCTTTGCTGCGTGTCTTCCCGTCTGTCTCCCATTCTCTCTGCCACAGTCGAATAAAGCATGAAAATGGCAACAACAACAAAACACAGACACTAGGGGTAAAAAATGTCTGCAAGCCAATTAATTTGGTTGAAGAGAGAAGTAATCTCCGAGTGCTTTCCTAGTTCTTTTTGTAATAAATGCGAACGTTTTTTTCACGGCCTTTGCTATGTCAACAGCAATTATTTTGTCTCCATCATACAGTGGCAATACCTCCAGGAAAATAGAACATAATCGCCCCATAGGAGCTCAGGTCCATGATTTGAAATAAAACATTTAAAAGCCCCCGATTGAGTTGACATCTAACCCTGGCTTGCATCAGATGTTTCAGCCTGCCTGATTAAAAGCTTGAATATAAACTGAAACAGTTCAGGGTAAGTCCCTCCACTCCTTTCACAGTGGAGAGTTTCAGAAGTGTTGCAACTTTTCTTCTTTCTGTCTCAATATTTTTTTTTTGTGACTTAACCAGAGCTTTCATTCTTCAGAATAAAAAAAATATTTATGTAACCTCACATAGCTCTAATGTTATTCATCTGAGAGTTTCATGATCAAAAATGCACTGCGGCTCCTGTAGTTCTCTGTAGAAGTATTCTGAGATATCCCAGTTTTAAAGCTGTTAATAAAAATCAGCTGGTATTTTGTTTAGCTTTGTCTGTGGTTTGTCTTGAACATGTGCTCTCTCCCCCCTTCCCTTTCAAATGAGGTATGCGGTGGGAAGTCATTTTAATCCTAATCACGACAAGCACTTCCTCACGAATGAGCCCACAGTCACCAGAAGTGGCGTCACATGGCTTCAGTAGAATTAGTTGATAAAAATCTCAAAGTCTAAAATGGAGATACACAGAGAAATGTAATAAGAATAGTGATCAATGCACAGAAAAAAAAAGAATCAAGTATTTGTGGTATTTCAATAATACAATTTTATTGAAGATAATAATGACTTTAAAATATTGAACATAGCATCGATATAGCAAAAATATCTGCTTGTGCCATCTGCATATATTAGCAAGGTTACTGTGATAACAAACAAACATACAAATAAACTACAACTACAAATAGTATTGTAAACAACAGTACATATAAAAACAAATACATCAAGATATAATGCTTCTTTTTATAACAGCCTATGTGTGTGTGTGTGTGTGTGTGTACATAGAATCAAACAGAAACAGCACATTATGAAAAACAATAAATCAGTTAAAATACTATTGATAAAATCATTAACGGAAATATCATGTGAATAATACAACAAATACCCTGAGCTGGAAAACTTTGGTTACTTTACTTGCTGCACAAGCATTTAGGGGCCTGGTCATTACTGTCACCTATGTGCTGTTAAAGCAGAACTTTGCTGATTTGTCAAAGTCACTTTAAGGGGTTGTGAAAACAGTTTCATGTCTTGTCTCTGAACTAGCTTAGTTCTTTGTGAGAGTATTTTGTTGGCATTTTATTATAAATGCCAATAGTAGAGTTACGGAGAGGAAATGCAGGGAGAGAGAGGGGGGCGACAAAGATCAGAAGGTACTTTGCTGTTGACTGTGCTGATGTCATCTGGGTATCTCAGTTTCAGCCTCAAGACTACAAATTATTTTACAAACATGGAGTTTAACTGATATGTGAATTTACCAGGGCATGGGGAAAGAGTCTAATCAACTTAAACTGTGATGACTAACTGACTGAATCTGATGCACAGTCAGTCTGCATGACAGAATATAAATAATAAAATGATTTTTAAATGACCTATTTCTGTAAAAGCCTGATTAATAATAATAATTCAACAATTGACAGCAAAATCAGCTTTCGTGCACAGAGACTGCACAGGTAAACTAACAACTCAGTTGTATACTTCCTTTTTCTTTCGTGTTGTGGTTTTCTGTAGCTGAGGTTGGGTGCAGATCTGCTGTTACATTTGCTATGAAACTTCCAGCTGCAAAGGGACCTGTGTGCACAGCTGAACTCTGCAACAGTTTGGCACACCGACATGATGCACTTGTAAAGGTGGTGCGAAAGTGCAAATGACTTAATATTTGCTCCACTTGTCTTAATGTTGTTTCCCTGATTGAATAAGTACAGTATGTTTGGCTCTGGCTTGTGTCAATGTGTCTGATAAGCTGCTGCTTATTAAATGAGGTTAATGTGGCTTCTAATGCGGATATGTGACCTAAAACTGCAGGTGCAGAGACAATGTCGAATCCTCAATTCAGTAAAATGTTTTTATGTATCCAAAATCATATTTACAATTTCATTATACATTCTTATGCATTCAGTGGACCTTATAAAAGTATTAAGATATATGAATACACTACAATATAATAAGGTAAACTGTGCTTGCATGCATGCAACTTTATTATAAAATGAGACTATATGATCAGGCTTGTGTCTATGAAGCACACGCACTTCCCCGAATTTATAAATCTCTCTGGCTAACTTCATTCCTCTTCAAAACATCTGTCTTAACTCTAAACGTTATTGTACCCTTAAAAAGAAGTGACAACATTTGCTTGTTTGTGTGAGTCCTTGAGATGACCACATGGACAGAAAATAACACAATAAGGAACACACTTCACACAGCAGTGCTCCTCTCATCCAGACTGGAGGTCTGTGAGTAGACTGATGCGTTGAGTCTGTCCTGAGGTATGCAGACTTTGACCATCTGACAGAGCCGGCAGGGAGTCCTGTTTATCATCCTCAGCAGGTGCCTCCTGAACTTCTCCCCAACAAACACATACAGGATGGGGTTGAGGCAGCTGTGTGAGTAGGCAATGACCTCGGTCACTTGTAAAGCCAATGAGATGGCTTGGCTGCTTTCGCATTGTGCATAGATGTGCATCAGCTCCAGCGCTTTGAAGAAGGATGCGACGTTGTAGGGGATCCAGCACAAGAAGAAAACGGCCACCACGATGAGAACTAAACGGATGGCTTGTTTCTTGGATGACTGGCTCTTCAGCAGCCTCCAGACAATCTGTGAGTAGCAGAAGCTCATGATGAGTATAGGGACAATTAGACCCAAAATGTTCATTTTAAAAAGGCTGAAGATCCTCCAGAAGTGATGCTGAGATCCATCGGCCTCAGCTTTAGGATATTCAGGGGCGCAGAAATAAGATCCGTTAGCACCTGTCTGCTCTTTGAGAAACATCATGTCAGGGAAAGAAGCCAAAAATCCAGCAACCCACGTCACAACAGCTGCGATCATTCCAAAGGACCTTGTCCGTACTCTCATAGCATAAATGGCTTGCACTATAGCCAAGTAGCGGTCAATGCTCATTAGACAGATGAAAAAGATCCCGCAGTAGAAAACAATATGATAAATACCAAGGACCACCCT
Organism: Serranus cabrilla; assembly: GCA_903364295.1. Lineage (NCBI taxonomy): Eukaryota > Metazoa > Chordata > Actinopteri > Perciformes > Serranidae > Serranus > Serranus cabrilla. Next base: position 297,204 of record CAFUXE010001426.1, read on the forward strand.
GCACATATGATCCCCAAACAGCCACTGGTCCCGGGCTTGGTGGGCGAGGAAGGGAAGGGTACACACCAAGAGAAGGTCGGCGACAGCCAAGTTCAGCAGGCACACGTCGGTCATGCTGCGGAGCCGCACGCCAAAGGCAATGACCCAGATGACCAGAGAGTTACCCAGAAGGCCCAGGATGAAGAAAATGACGTAGAGAGCTGGAAGAAACTTGGCCCCATGACGCTCATACACACACCTCCCAAAGCCATCGGGATAATCATAGTAATGGTAATTATCGTATCCTTGATCAGTGATGTTTTCAGTGAGGGTTGCTGGAGTAGAGCTGAAAAAGAAAAGAATGAAATCAGTAAGGAATTATACGTTAGGTGATTGCCATTATTCAGATATGTTTATTAGATTAACAGCACAAACATTTTACTAAACACTGAGGTTCTTGTATTGATGTCAGGGTCACGGGGGTCACGGTTCAGTGTACTCAGCCCCACGCAGAATGATGAAGCATTTACAAGTAAGTACACAAACTCTGGCTCCACCTGAAAATGTTTTTTTACATGTGCAACATGTATTGAGATTAGAACAAAAGGCTGATTGCTGTGTGAGTCAATCACATTCTGATGAGGACAAATAAAAACACCAGAGCTGCAGGTTCCTGATCAGCTACAACATCAACGGAGAGAGAAGGACGGTGTGTCAGCGCTGCTCCACAGTTTGGGATGTGAATGGAAACAGATCCAACGTTTGGGTGCTATGAATGTTTCAATTTTTTAGTTTTGTTTGATTTTTATAATGTATTTTGCAATTTTCAAGTTTCAAGCAGAGCAGTTTTTTTTAATGCAGATGTGCGCATGTAAATGCAAGAAGATTGTTTGTCTTTGAAACTTGTGCTACTGCTTGTTACTGGGAGTCTGTTCACCCCCACTAAACACTGTTGCTGTGAGGAGTACAATGAAAAATGAAACCTTTTCACTTGGATAAGCTGCATTGTCAAACAAAAATAATGTGCCTGTGTTCTTGCAGCCCAATACAGGAATGTATGTCAGCTGAAGAGATCATAGCGCAGTTTAACACTTTAAACAGTTAAACACTGTTAAACACGAGAAACACATTGAAACTGAAAGTGTCAGCTAGGAGCTATTAAAATTCCTACTAGGCACAGACTGACGTTGACACATCAAATACTTTATAAAAGAGCCATCTGAGCAACACAAAGAACAGGCTATGGTGGCATGTGTGTGCGCTGTAGCTTTAATCTTACCTTGAGAACTCTTCGAAAGATGTTATTCCACTGAGAGCAACAACAGCAGGAATGGTTGCAGTCATGTTCGGCTTCAGGGAATTTTGACCTAGTTTCTAAGGAAAAAAAATTGGATGTACACACCCTGGATGGATCAAATGTTTTTCTCTCTTCAACCTCACCACAGTTTAAAGTTTCTTGCAATGCTGTTATGCTAGATGTCGACTTTAAATAATCATGTTTGTTTCTTATTAATTATATGTGCATCTTAAGCTTTTTTTGGCCAACAAAAGACCTCACAGGCCACGCAGGCATTTCAACTCAGATACAAAATATGTAACAGTGCAGCTCATGAAGGGTTTGTTTTAAGGTGTATCTTTTAGTAGCACATGGGTGTATATTATGGTGTCTGGAGAGTCAGAAAATTGTGTGCAGCAGCCAAAACAGAAGAAACACGCAGGTTGATTTAGCAACCTGAAGACGGTGTCGGTGGTTTTCTTGTTTCAGTATGTCTCTTAGATTGTGAGAAAGTGTTAAAGTGATCAAATGACAGAATGATGATGAGTGATATAGTTAAAAGGTAGTTTTGAACACATGTTGGCTTGGTAAATGTGATTCAGTAGAGATGGTGATTCTAATCAAAAGTGTCTCTGGAGGAAATATATATAAGAAATACAGTAAGGTAATTTCATTGCTCTAATTGTTTGTTTGTTTTTAATTATTATTATTATTATTAGCTTCAGTTTGATGATAAGTTGATGACAGTACTGCGGTCTGCACATTTTCAGGCTATTTTGTGAGATTATGCTATGCAGCGAAATGAGATTACAATCTCTCAGTAAAACAAACTAAGGACAGCGAAATGCTTTGAAACTATAAATGAGATGAATCCAAATATTTTATACTATCCCAATACAGCAAACTTAAAGAAATTAAAAGTAATTTGAATAAAACATTAGATATAGCACTCTGTCCTGATCAGCTGAAATCAAATACCCAAACTGTTTATTTAATCTCGTAACCAAAATCCAAATTCTTTAACTAGCTGGACTAGACATGACTTCATATCTAGATTGAGTCAAGACTAAGTCGGGGGGTCAGTGTTAGTCATTTCATTT
>CAFUXE010001426.1:299649-335437 GCA_903364295.1 Serranus cabrilla
TAAAAAGATAGCTGATGATGAAGTGGATGGCCAGATCAAAGAGATTAGCAGTTTCCGAACTCACTATGCACTATGTGCGAGAAATGAACACTTCACACCTCTCTTTCGTGGCATGAATACATCTTTAAAAAAATACTCCCCTACCCCCTACCCTAACCCAACTTTAGGTGGGCCAGCAAATGACAAATATATGGTTTGCTGCTTCCTGCAAATGCTTTCGAAACCTTATCGGAGGAGCCCACAGTGCTACCACATAGTCCAAATATGCAAGCTTTTTAAAAATGCAATGCACCTCAGTCCAAATCTGCAGGCTGGAGGCTTGCAGAGCTCTGCAATGCATGCATGTTTGTGTTTTTATGCTTGACAGAAGAGATGTTAGTGACACAGCTTACAAGTGTAGAAGGTACAGGAAGCAAATTACTCTCTCTGCGCAGGGGCAAGTTTTGACTAATATCTAAAGGTTAAGCTAAAGTGTGATTATTGGCATTTATGGTATCATTGTGATTCAGTCAGGAGCTAAAATCGTAGTCCTAGATGACCAAACACTGGCTTGTTAGTCAGCTAGGTTGTTGTTATATGACCCAGCGATTCTACACTTCTTCTAAAGTACACACAAGCTGCCAAGAATGACTTTCTGATATGCACGCACTGTGATGCAAAGCTGTGTCAAGATGCTACGATGGGGAAACTTTTTTTTCTCTCAGTATAAAAATTAAGGAACAATCAAGTTTTATTTTCTTTATTTTACAAAAAATAACAACAACATAGATTAATAAATGGCAATCATTGAAATCTTACATGGTTTGAATAAATGTTCCATAAAACTCTATAAACTTTAAAAATAAAAGATTCACTTGTTTTTACTGTAAGAACCTGCTCTCAGAAGCACTAGCTAAATACACAACACAACACAACATGTATACACATGCACACACACACACACACACACACACTAGCAAAGTGTGTTTATCATTCTTAGTAATCAGACTTTACAGGCGTGTTGGATGTGTCATTATCTGTGGTGTCTCTGTAGCTGAGGCCCCCTCTGGTCTGGGGACTCCAGCAGAGGTGTCTAGCTAAGGCATCTACCAACTTGCGCAGCGACTTCCTAAACTTCTCCCCTACAAATGCATAGATGACTGGATTCACACAGCAGTGGGAAAGCGCAATGATCTCAGCATAGGCCATGGCAGAGTCGATGGCTTTTGAGGCCTCGCAGTTGTTCAGGGTTTCCAGGAACAGTTGCAGCGTCTTAAGGAAAACTGTGACATTATATGGGACCCAGCAGACCACAAACACACACACTATGGTGAATATCAGCTTTACAGCTCTGTCCTTTTTGGAGTTCCTTGCCCTGGACAGCACAACAAGGATTTTCACGTAGCAGAAAATCATGATGGGTAGGCCCACGAAAAGAGCCACGGTGTTCTCGCTGAAGTTTCGCAGCAACTTCCAAAACCGTTGCGTCTCATCTGGGTACACTTGCTGGCAGTTGAGGCTGTGATCCACATCCATCTCCAAGGTTGCAAACGTCAACCCCGGGACTGCCATGATGACGGATCCAGCCCAGATCATGATGCTGGCTATGATTCCATAGCGGAGTGTCCGGGCTCGCATGGCTGCAACAGCGTGCACGATGGCCAGGTAGCGGTCTACACTCATTAAGGTCACAAACAAAGTCCCGCTGTAGAAACCCAGCTGTTCAGAGGGGGGGTGCAGAGGGGAAACAGAGTCAGAAATAGGTTTTACTGGCCTCATTGAGGTTTGGCTGACTTTACACAGCATCCTTTTGACACAGCACCCCTTACCACAGAAAACATCTGATCTCACCCTGGTGATTGGCAGAACAGCTTCCTCATTACAAAAATGTAAAAAAACAAAACAAAAATAGAACATTGGAACATAACAAGTAGTTTTAAAACCTGGATATCGAGTATTTGCAGTAGAGTATATTTAATTTTGCTCTTTGAAAGAAATCAAAATTATTCTGCTATCTGCAATCATGACATTTCACATCTTAAAGCAAAATAGGAAATTAAAAAAAAATAGAGATGTAAACGTTGGAGGACGTGTTTTAATAGCCAATTAATCATCAGAACCTTTTTTGTAGTTCTTAAAATGAAGTGATTTGTTATCAATCTGTTTTCAAAACAATGAACAATGATTTTATAATTTTAAGAGATAAAGACTCACCTGATAGACTCCTATCATCAGTTTGCATGTTGCAGGGTTCTGGAAATTGTAGGCCCAGAGGGGCAGGAATATGGCCACTATGAGGTCAGACAGAACCAGGTTCAGGAGGCATATGTCTGTCATAGTCTTCAACTTTATGTACCGGAGGAGAACCCAGAGGACTATGAAGTTACCTGTCCAATCAATTGAAATTATTAGTCATAAGTTATTATTTCTGGTCACAAGCTATCTAACTGTTGGATGAGTCAGTTTCCATAAACGCCTAAAATGTAAATGTAAATTAAAATGTGTACAAAACTGAAAGTGATACATGTTTCATTTTCAAGATATGGGCCTCCCTGAACATACCAAGCAGACTTAGACAAAACAGCAGGAGGTAAAAAATCTTCAAGACCGCGGATCCATCGGGCAGCGCTGGGCCGGAATCCTGATCACAGCTGTCATTATAATCCAAGTCATACATATCTAGGTATGATAATGACTCGTTCTCTGATATGTTCATGCTGCTGTGTGACAAGGGACAAAAAATACAGATTACTTTGGGTAGACACATTATTAATGTACAAAACCACATAAAGTACAAAATATCTAGAAAGTAACGAGGGAACAAATACAGGGTGGGGTGACTAGGTGGCATCAATCAATCAACAAAACAATTAAATAATTAGCAAAATTACCATTACCAAACTGCAAATTAAGAAATTAACTAAATGAACTCACGTACAAGTTTAAATAAGATGTTAGGATATTTACAATATAATTCCCATATTCTTTTTTGCTTTTACATTTTTCAAAAGTAGGTATTTCCCAATTCCCAACACCTACAAAATTCCAATCACAAGGCCACAACATTAGCTCGAATCTAATGGAATTAGTTTCACCAAGGGACCAATAGTGGTATTTGAATCACACAAGGGGCTCCTTTGTTAGAAATTTTAATTAAGGCATTTAATTGCTCTGTCCGTCAAAAGCAACACCTGTGCTGTAACAAACACTTACATTCAAATGTAATACAGCCCTGGGTTGTTGTTGTTTTTTGTTTTTAAAAAAGGACACAACTCAAAAGTACCCAAAAGTCCTAAACTTCCTTTATCATTAAGTCAGCTTTTCTCACCAAAAACCTAATCCTAAAGGCCTTTGTTCTCTCCACTCAGACTACTTCTGCCTAACAGAGGGTTTTGGCAAAAAAAAAGGTAATACAGAACAATCATATATATTAAAGAAAGGATAAATAAATTCTGTTTTGCCATATAAAGAAGCAAATTGTTGTCTTCGAGCCAATTCCTGATCTTACTGAATCCCTCACTGACTTGAATGTCCTGTCATTGAAGCCAGAGTAGCTGAACCCTTCAAATATCAAAATAAATGTGCTACTACTTACGACATGAGATCATTAGACTCCTGATTCTACTTCATTTGCTCTGAAGTGTTCCACTCACAAATCTTCAAGAAACAGAAATAGCAGCTGTATTTCCTCTGTATTATGACATGCGCTTTTCCACAATCAAGATGTCTGAACTGCGTATGTTCCACACAGAACACTTTGTACAGACAAGAGCTTAAAAATAGAAGACATGATTTGAAAAAAACAAACAAGAAAACATTCACATGTGTATATAAGGGAATTCAGAGATGTTACTGGACTTTCCTGCCCTTTAAGCTAAACCTTTCACATATAGTCATCATGTAGTGAGTCATGTTTGAAAGGCTTCTGATCAAAATTCACCTCCTGATATTTCAAACCCAAAAAACAAATTTTCCAAATCTGAAAGAAAACCAGTTATATTAATACGTTTAGTGTATACTGTGGCTGATTATCACTTGACGTCTGCCTCTAAATGAACAGTGATGTCAGAGGTATAAAAAACATTATCAACAACACTCACACAACATATCACAACTTCATCCGACTTTGACCATAATCAAATGCATGTGATCTCTTTTTAAACCACATCTCAACCCCATATTCTCTCACTATCAACATATACAAAACCACTGACTTTGACACTCGTGCAGACCCTCACTTCCTGTGGCTGACGTTTACATGCACAACTACACACTGTGTTTGTTGGTGTGAGGAGTGAGAGAGGTGAAAGAAGCCTGGTAAACAGCAGATAAACACTTAAAAATTTAAATGATCATGTGCTTACCGCATTGCCCTCCAAAATCACTGCTGCATGTGTATGATCTTGTGTTAGGCATCAAGCTTGCATGTCATCCCGTGAACTTGCATTACTCGCTTTTTGTGTCAAATCCTGCCTCAGAGCTCATTTCTGGTAAGATGAACTCTTGGTTTTGTTGTTTCCTCCGCATCGTGTTAACACGGTACAGAGGTGTCAATGCGGTTTTCTGAGAAGTGATCCTTTTAAAGTGTTAACATCAGGCAGGAAAGGAGTCATGGGGAAATGTATTCTTATATGGAGCATCTCTCTTCTTTTTTTTTTCAAACACACTTAGGTGATACAAACTTTTGAGAATGATATTCAACTCAACAGGAATTACAGAAAGTTTTATGTTTCAACATTCAATACTTGTGGGTATTTTGATTCCTGCCAGTATGTCAGATTTTTATCAAAGTGTGATGTCTTAAAGAACTGTATGTTAAAATCAATCTATAAATGGGTCATCAAAACTAAATATTTCAATATGTTCATGTTTAATAAACCAAGTCATTTTCTACCAAATCATTTGATTTATGACTATCTCAAATAAAAGTAATAATTTCTAAGTTTCAAAAGTCAGAAGTCAGCTGATTTGCAGATATCGCTTTCTCAATGCTAGTCTATGGAGTAAAAAAGTATTTTTGGGCCCAGTGGCATCCCATGATGGCCCGGAAGTAATAATTTCACGGCTTGCCACCATTGTCAAATTAGCATTGAAGTACTACAAGACACACCGCTATAGTTACCAGGCCACATTTCCCTAATTCTACTCTGAAGGGACCCTGAAAACCTTTAAATGTCCGGGGTTGTTTAAATGGACGAAATGTGGATTCGTGAATAATATTCAGCTTTGGGAGCTACCAGCTAAAGTTGCTAGCTGTCACTAGAAGGTAAGTATCGTGACGTTAGTATAGAAACAGTGTTATCGGTGTGCTAACTTGTATGAGACGATTTTTTATCCAGTATCTTTGTTTTTATCTTCGTTAGTCACCTACATTTTTATTGTCCTAATAAATTTGGAGAAGCACCATCTCATACATGAAATTATCCCTTTTGTAAATAGTAGTTATCACGAGTGCCAATCAAGTTTTATTTCAGGTGAAATATATCCAAAGTTTAACTGTCCCTCATTTGTACCAGGGTGGTGGTCAGAAATGGTGGGGTTGTGTTAGGGCCACAATAAAAGCATGTCAAATAAGATAATAACGTTATTTAGCGTTGCTTTCTGTTCCTGATATGAAGTGGACACTAAGTTTATACAATCCACATTGTTTCTAGTTTGCTTTCCTGTAGCAATTCTTTTTACAGTCGTCCAGGACCTTAAGGAAAACGGTAACATGCTTTCCATTTCACTTTTCCCTGATTGTTTGATTGCGTAACAGATATCTGCCATGCTCACTTTATACTTTATACAAACAGCTGGCGAGGAAACTAGCTTACGTTTCCTGCTAATATGACGTTGTTAGCTTTTTTTTTTCGATTGATAGCCTGACGTTAACTCCCGGAGCTTTTTATTATGATATGAAGCTGCGTTATTACAGATACAGTGAGAAGAAATTACTATTGTTCACCACATGAACAATGTAAAGTATGGTGCCAGTTCTCTTACATGAAAGCTATGTGCAGTAAGAAGCCAAGGTGCAATGGTGCATGACTTTTATCTTCAATGAGCACAAGTTTTTTTGTGGTTTTGGACAGCACAGAAAAGCACAATGTAACATTATCACTGCTTGGTACTTTAATAATTCCATTGGCAAACTAAACCACTACAACAACAACAACTCATAACTTGGATAAAGACAGTGAAAAAGCACTAAGCGTAACACTGGCATATGTGAATTCATGTATGACAGTATGTAGATTGTGCCTAAATACAATCTGAAATGGCAGTCAAATCACAAAGGGAAAAAATATGTATTACTGCAAACACTAGAAAATGCATATTTGCATAAGAACAAATGTAAAACACAAAACAATATCAAGAAAGTATAAGAAAGATTACATCCATTCATGATGAGTCAATGTTTGTTCCACAACAGTTACAGACATAACATAAAAAATCCCATGCTGTGAAAGAGAAATTTGTTTCTTTCAAAGAAATGGTAGCTTTTCCATACACAAGGAATATCCAGGCTCCTCAACTAAAGTGATACTTGATGGCCCTACATATTGACATGTTGTGGTCAAAATAAAATATTCCAATATTCCATCCACGGTCATATTAAATCCAAAAGGTCTAAAGATAATCATATGTACAGATAAAGGCAGCGTTTTAAGATCAGACAGTGCAGGTGAACAACCCTATCGTATCTGGCAAATGGAAGTTACAAAAAGAATAATACAACATAGACAAGGAAAATATGGTCACAATAACTGCAAACGTGGCAACTCTGTCAATAACACATAACAAAATCTGCCCTCCACCTCCTACATGACGAAAGTTGAGGTGACATCAGAGGACCTGGATGTAACTGAGCTTTTCCTGTATGAGCTATCTGACAAATGTCTGGTGGAGGGAATCAGAGGCACCCATTTCCTCAGCAGCTGCAAGGCCCGTTTCATAAACTTCTGTCCCACAAAGGCGTATATGATGGGGTTCAGGCAGCAGTGAGTGTAAGCAATGGTCTCAGTCACTGTTGCTAAGAGCTTTATTTTTTTGTCCATGCTGCAATCTAACTGCAATTTATTTTCTGCTTTCAGAAATAACAAGAAAAGGGAAATGTTATACGGGGTCCAGAAAAGGAAAAAGACCGCCACAATAGTGAGGATCAGCTTAACCACACGGTGCTTCTTCGCAGTCCTCATGTTCATCAGTACAGGGATGATCCTGGAGTAGCAGGCTATCATTAGCAACAAGGGGATCACAATGCCCAATATATTGATGGAGAAGATGTTGTAAAGCATCCAGGCCTTGTTTTCTGCATCATGGCCACAGGCCGGCCCGTAAGACTCATTTGTCACCTTTGTGAAGATAACAGTCGGCAGAGAGACACACAAGCTCAGCATCCAAACAATCACGGACAGAGTGATGGCTGCCCCCAGAGTGCGATATCGTGCCACGCTGTGAGCATGTAAGATGACCATGTAGCGGTCCAGCGTCATGGCAACCATGAACAAGGTGCTGCTGAAGAACCCGGTGTTGTGTGAGCCAGAGACGAAGCGGCACATGAAGTCTCCAAAAGTCCACTGACCAACCACAATGTAGTGGGAGTAGAAAGGCAGCGTGAAGACGAAGAGGAGGTCAGAGAGAGCCAGGTTGAAGAGGCAGATGTCAGTCAAGTTGGTCTGGTTGCGGTGCTTTAGCAGGACACACACCACTAGGCCGTTGCCTTGATAGAAGGAGAAAAAAAACCTGTTAGATATGTCAGATTGCTATGGATCAAATGTGAAGTAAGACTCTCTCATACAAGCCTATGAAAAGCGCCAAAGGTCTCATGTCTTACACACACCAAGTCTTAACCCTCAAACAGGCATTTGAAGAACTGACAACAAGACAATTTTTTACTCAGATCCCCAAAATGTCCCCACCCTCTGGTTTAAAGACTGATAAGTACAAGTAAACACACACATACCTATGAAGCCAAGGATGAAAACCACACTGTAGAGAGTGGGCAGAAACACCTTGCCAAAGTTCCTCAAATCCGCGTTGCTGCAAGGAGCGAAGCCTGGCATAGATTCCTCAAAATAATAAGATGAATAATCATAGCTCTCTGTGGTGGTGGCATTTCCCCCATGATCTGCGGACAGAGTTTTTATATTTATTTCAATATTTACAACAACTTATTTTAGATTGAATTCTTGTACATTACTTTAGAGGTCGGTTTGCTTGTAAACAACTTGACCTATTGTTAGTGTAGGTGGATAGAGTTTAGTTTCTGCTCACAGCACTGAAAAATGTTATTAACTTTTTACTAGACACCATCATCTTGACCATTCTCATAGGGACTATTTTTCGGCAGAAAGTAGTTCCAATGAAAGCTGCTCACTATCCATGATTATTCCTTGGGAGGGGACTTGTGTAAATTATTTTTTTCAGTACAGTGAGCCTCCTTTTAACTCCAGTGTGTTGGTGTAAAGCAGAGCTATCAGAGATGGATACCTCAAACAGAAAACCAAATGACTGAAATAGAGCAAAGCAAAAACCATCTGCATTGACTATCACCACTGTAATAGGGAAGTATGATCATTTTTTATTCGCCTGAACTGACAGTCCAAAGAAATGGATAATGTAGGTAAGAATGCCCCCTGCTGGTATTCTTGTGTAATTTATTTTCTTATTTAAAACACTGGTCATATTAATATGGAAGTGAGAGATAAAATAATTTCAAACTAAGTATGTACTACTATGTGTATTTTATGTAGCCTACCATATATTTATGTGTGTGTGTGTGTGTGTGTGTATTTTGTGTATTCAAAATGAATATGTGTGTGAATGTGTGAATGAGCACAGTCTGTAGTGTAAAAGCGCTTTGAGTGGTCGCAGGACTAGAAGAGCACTATGTAAGTGCAGTCCATTTACCATTGGTATTTATTGGTAATCAAGTTGCTTAGAATGTAACTCCTTTAAACTGTTGTTATTTCTTCTAGATACATGTTTGAAGGCTATATTTTTTCAGAAATAAATAGAATGAAGAACAATTTTTAGGTTTGACGAAAACAACATTTTTTAAAGACATTAAATTACCATCCAATGCTTCTTCATTTTCCAACAATTTTCAACACAAAAATCACAGGCTTTTGTTTGCTAAAGATCCAAATGGAAACCAAAAGAAATAATGAAGTGTATTGCATTACTATGTTTGTATTGAAGTGAAAAATAGACATAAAATTGAGAAATTAAGATGTAATGAATAAATGCAACTACTCACACAAATATGTCTTCAACAAGGCAATAATACATTGATCTATAAATACATTAGGCAAACATTGTTGAATGTTAAAATGTATTCACCTGACATGTTGATGTCTCAGTGCTGCCTTTTCCTATCAGGTAAAGTCAGTGGCTGCACTTCAGGAATCCTAATTTCTCTGTCCGGCTCTTTTTTGAATACAGTGTCCTCAAACGTGCAGGGATGGACTAACTATCTGTCTCAACAGTTCACTATTATTGAGTGGCAAAGAAACAGAAGTGCAGCTGTCATTTCCTGCACGCCCCTATATGTGACTCTTAAGATTCTTATCAGTTGCCTACAGTATAATTAGCAAAAGGCATGTTTCATTTGTAGACAGCCAAAATACCATAAGGGTCTGACACGTCAAAGCAAAGAATACTTGCCTGTGCTAGATTTGCACACCTACATAAAATAATTTTACCAGAAGGGTTCAAAAAATATTTTAATGACATAGATTCTCAGATAAAGTGTTTGAGCAACTGATGATGGGCGTTATAGTTAAATTATATATATATTTTTAACCTCTTTGCAATATGGACAAATCTTTAATACAATCAGAGCAGTGATAATATAGATTTAGTTATAATGCTGTATAATTATAAACACATCTGACTATCAGTAAGATAATTGATGCCGTGTTGAAGTCAGTTTTGATGACATTGCTAAACTTTTGTTTCCTACATTTACATCAAAGATTGAAGCTTTAATTAAAATTTAAATAAATTTAGTGTGTTTTTCAAGGACGTGTTACTTTCAAACACTAGAGCAAAAAATACAATATTACCATTAGGCAGTATTTTCAAAAAGCAATTGGTGTCTTATTTTATTCAGAATATTGTATTTTGATCTTGTTCATGCAATTATATAGACATTCTTTTTCTTCTTCATATACTAATGTTGTTTCTCCCCTGCCTAACACCATGTAGAGCACACAAACAAAAGGGTTTGCAGTAAATCCATAGTGTGTGAGCGACCTCTTGTGGTAGAAAACCAGACCTTAGTGTTGTATGGGCAAGATAGCACAAAGCATGCCGGGAGAGAGGTTTGAATTTTCATCGTAGAATTTCAATGAGTCATTATCTATGGTCATTATGCATAGAAGCTTTTTAAAAAATACAACTAAAGGTTTTTTTGTTATCCTAGGCATATATGTAAACCCAATGTAGCTACACCACAATCACCGACAATAACAATATAACAAAAAAAAGCAACAAATAATAATACTATTATAACAACAAAACAAGAACAATGACAACAAATAACAACATAAAAGTAACAACAGCAACAACGACCCCTAACGTGGCTATCACTATATTTTCAGCTCTGGGGCCTAATTTTATTGACTTTGTTTGTATGTATCTGTGGATTCGTGCCGTCGCTCCCCAGCTGGCGCTGAGTGAATTCCCAATGATTGACGGGAGATCTGCTGACGAAGGCGGTGCTGTAGAGAACTGAGTAAATTTAATCAGACTCAGCTGCTAAAGACAGGAAGCCTTGTGGCATTGCCTTCCAAATAAAAGAGTGAACGCTCTCGGCATTCGGGTTTGCAATAGTTAGGCAGCCTAACTGCATGCTTAGTACCCAAACACATTAAAGGATGTAAAATTGATAGACTAACAATAAGACTGGATACATGTGGACTTCTGGGCTGTGACACCCTTGTCGGCTGTTTATCATTGACTGAAAAAATAAATTTTTTATCCTATTCTACATATTCGCTATCTGCATCTGTCACCTCATCAGTGTGGAAGGCGTCCTCCTAATAATTGTATACCCCACAAATGTACGGCATAGGCCTTTCTGATTTTAAAAAAGGAGATAAGGTGAAAAAAGGAAATAAAAGTCGTTAAATGCAATTTCGTTTATGAACTCTTATTTTGAAACGTCCTAGCGGAAGTTTAATTTATGAATGCAGTTGTCTTGACAATGCTCAAGGGAAAATCAACCGGGGGGACTACGGAGATTATATCAAGTAGATTTGACAAGTAACTCAGTCCACGATAATGAGGCAGTAAAACCGTTTTGACGAAAGTAAGTTGGACTTTAAAATACAGAATATGTATCGCTTCTTATGTCGTAGTTAGCATTCACGGGCACTTTGCGGTCTTTGTGCTTCAGGTCACACTGGACTGTCATCTCTGCGCACTGTCAGTTGTGGACCTGTAATAAAAACAAACAGAGTTGTTCTTTTCTTGCCAAAAACAAGCCGTTTTAATGGTTGAGATATGTTGGAAAACCAGACGGACGCAATTTAATTCAAGTGTGATGTGCTAACTCACAGGTGGTTGCAAATGGATATCCACTGAGTTTAAGAGCAACAGCGGATTTTGGGAGTGCAGCGCGAGTACCGCTATCATCTGAAGTTGGATATCGTAATCACTGCAATGACTGAGTCCTCAAAACCGCCTTCAGGGTAAGTCCTTCAAAAATAAGTACAAAGAACGTAAACGTTCAGTCTTCCTCCGACTGTTTGGTTATTTCAGCACGAACATTTTCTGTAATTATTTCAGCTTGGAAAAGTGCTTCTAAAAATTATGCGCAAATTTAGCGGTACCTTTTCCTCCTTAGTCTAGTGTAATATAGTAAAAAAATATATATATATATATGTATTTAGCACTACTTTGGGGTAAAATATGCCCTCTAAGCTTCTTCCTTATAATATGCTATGTTTCTACATGTTTACATTATTTCTAGGAAATGTATACACCAGCAATAATATGTTTTTGTTTTGTAACAGTAATTTCACTGGTCAATAAAGCAACTGCGCAATTATTTGAACTACACTGAGTTGCAGCACCAGCATATAGCCTTTAGTCAGTACTGACAACACAGAGAGTGTTCCAGCAGCCAAATCAGCCTGCTCTTCATTTGCCTGTACAGTCTCTGCTACTCACAAACAATAAGTATGAACAGGAGCCAAGCACAGTGCACCAGTGAAGTTCGTTTCTATTAGAGAGAAAGTGGCCTGGCGTTTTGCTGGCCGAACAACAACAACAGTAACAACTGTAGGTGCTGTCCTCAATGTGCTTTCACTTGTGTCTTTTGGGGTGTGGCAGTAGCGTGTGTCTCTTTAGTCTTTTCATCACAACATCATCTGGGAGGATAATATGGCACCGTAGATTTTTTTTCCATTGAGCTTGCTTTTTTAAATTACATGCTGTGGACAGAGATGCATCACCTGGGGCATGTTCCATAAAGTGAGTTTACCAAAGGCTTAGCTTGGTCAGTCTGACTCATTTTCAGTTGATTCGGTTCCATTAAGCGTATTAAGTTTAGATCAAGCTCAGTTACAGTGGCAACTTATGCTGGGAACTTGAATGGATGTTGAATTTGCTTTGTAACACGAGTAAGACTTACCAAAATAAGCCAGACGTATTTGGTAAATGTATGGAACAGGCTCCTGTTCACATGCCAAAATATGAAACTGTTCGTAACTGTTAAATTAGTACAACTTATGTATTTTACTATTATGTAGAAGGTTAACACCTGTTTGCCTCTCAGGTGGCATTGTGATACAGACAATTACATTTAAGGGTATTTCAGTCTAAATGATGTATGGATAGTTTGCAGTTAATGTTTGATTTGTGCAAGTGCAATATTTGTAAATCCTGTGTTGAATTCCTCATAATTTCATAGTGAAATAAGAGATAAAAATATTGCACTATAGTCTTCCAGTGCATTATCATTTGTTATTACATGGATGGATTTAGTTGAACTTATTTTCCTTACAGCTTTGACAGGTTCATCTTGAATTTCAAACAGTAAATTCGGGTTAGATTTTTGGTGACTTTGTGAGTAACTCACTGACCAGGTTGATCCTGCATCATAATAGCATAATTATGTGCTACCTGGGTGCAAATTATGGTTATAGCTGTGTACGGTAGAGCTAAATGTTGCTGACTCCATCAATTCTTAAATCTACTATGTCATTATAGTTTAAAGATGTGATTTCTGTGATGTTCTGCTGTCATTTTAAAGGGCTCACACCTTTACACATCATGCATTAACTCCTCAGAACCCTCTAAACCACTGCATCTTTACTGCTGGTGTGTAAAAGCTCAACAGCAGTATAGCACAGATGTATAGTAAAACATGGGCCTTCTACAGAGGTAACTCAAGTAGGGTGTGATACTGTCAGAAAGCGTGTTGATGAGGTGAGTTAAGGTTCGGTCTGTTTCTCCTCTGATCTTTCAAGTAAAGGTCCCTTGAACCAGATACTCTTAGATACAGTGATTTCAGACACTCAAGAGCTTTTTGGCCAAATTACAAAGTAGACTGGTCACAGAGTCAACTGGCAGCGGACCCAAAATGCCCTTTTATCCGGTTAGTGTGTGACATTTCTATCCATATAAATTACCATGACAACTTCCTTTGTGTTGTGATCTCTCTTTCGTCATCACACAGAGAGTAGCTGCTTTACTACATAGCCCAGTGCTAATGAAACACAGCCCATTAAAACTACTTGAGCACACTCACACACACACAAAGCATGGTCACTTAGCAGACAAATGAGGAAGGAAGAGGCTGTTTTTGAGGGAAGTGAAATTTGTTTGTACCTGGCCATTGGAATCTGACCAGTGAGTGTATGTGTGTGTGTGAGGATGTGTATCAGTATTTAGAAGGCCTGAGTGTGTACTTTATGTCCAGTGGGAAGGGGGCCTGAATTAAGCCTCAGTTCTGAGCTTTGTAAACCTTTCATTAAGCATGGAACAAAAAAGGCAACTTCCCCCTCTGTCAGAGACTAAATACTGTTCTGATTTTTCCCAGGGATCAAGATTATCCAACATCTAGTCCAAGATCTGGCAGCTTTCTTCCATACAAGGCAAAATTAATTTGATTAAAAATTTCTATACCATAACCTCTTTTAAAGAGTATATTTTGGGCACAGGGAATGCCTCCAACTTGAACCTCCTCCTGATTAAATCTTTGGCCCGTTGTGTGAGTTGAAGCTTCGTTTATGGTAACTGCATTTAGACGAGAGGAGTTAAAGTCCTGTCTCTTCAAGTCTGCAGCATGCACAATAGTCTTAATTAGCACACTGGTGTTTTCCTCTGCATGTCTGGACCTGGTGTTTATATGTGTCTGCCTGTGTGCTTGTTTGTGTGTTGAATAAGCTTTAGCCCAGAAGCCTCTGATTAATGTGGTTTTGTTGCATGCTCTTAATTATCCACTCCTACAGAAGCATGAAGGAAGCAACAAACCAATATAAGTGAATGGAGGGAGAATGAAGAGAGAACTGCTCAAATTAACTCCAAATTTACAGCATCTTAACTTGTGTTTTTTTTTTTTTTATCTTCAAAGTGTTTTCTGTTTTTCTGTTCCGTCTGTTCTCGAGACACAATTACGTGTGACTTCAGAACCTTGTGAGTTTCGGTCACATGGTCTAAAATAGAAAAACACATTTGTTGCCATTTTCCTAGGACATTTCTTAATTTAGATTTTGCCCCATGAAGTGCAAACATAAAAAAAATCTTAATTTCTCAACATCCCGATCTGTGCTGCCATTACTGCTGCTTTACTGTTGGTAGGTCACACATTTTTTTTTAAATGCATCTGTTGTTTGCCTCATTTCTGTTTTGATCCAGTTTTAAAACACAGGAAGACAGACTGGCAGATTTTACAGATAAATACAGTATGGGATTACAAATAACTGTCCGTTTATCCCCAGCACACACCCAGAGATAATTATTGGCTACAGTTCCAACAGTCCTGCTTGCCTGTGTGCCCTCATGAGCACTGTATTTGGAGGGATATCAACACCAGTTGCTAGCTGCAGTGTACTGTAAATGCTCATTGATTTGAAGCTGTGCCCACTGGACTAAAATGTCAGTCTCACCCCTTGCATAGTATTTGAATGCCATGTGTGTCTGTCAGTCCAGTTTCTTAAAATAGTCTCAGAGAGAGATTCAGTATTGTAAGATAATGTCAGTGTTTTTTTCGCCGAGGTCTCAAATGATGGGAGATTTTGAGACAGATACAGACACAAACTCCCCACCCTGTCCTTCACAAAATCTTCTCTATTTTGAGGTTTAATGTTCATGTGGCCAGCCACGAGCTCAGTCCTGCTGACTAAGGGAGCTCCCTCTTTTTTTCCTCTCTTTTACTTGAAGGCTATACTGTATTTACTTTAAGCAAAGAGGAACATGTTTTAGTGCCTGTGGTCACATCTGGATATCCAGGGTTATTTTTATGAAGGGTTAAATTTAGCTTCTGTGAAAACTGAGATAGGCAAGAGAGATAGAATTTGAGGCTATGCGTTCTTGGTAGTGGTACAGTATGTATCTGGATCTGCATTCACTTCACAGGCCGTCCTGTTTTAAATAGAGAGGGTGTGGATGCAGTGCTTCCACAGGCCTGTTCTGCACCGGTAGAAGCATGACCAAAGTACACACTGAACATATTAGATCAAAAGCATACAGTATAACCTTTGCTCAGTTCATGGGTTTAATAAGGAGTCAGTATACAACCATAACGCAGACTGATAAAGCTTTAGGTTGTTAAACTTTGTTCCATGTATGATTTAGTCCTCTGAACACGCTGAACCCATGAGATAAAGTAGTTAACGTACTTAATGAAGTGCTGACAGTGGTACATGTATTCACATTTTATGAGAACATACTCCTCTTTAACCTGAAGAGACCCGTGGGACCACCTGCAATCTCAGCCTGACATTACTGTCAGAGTCTGTAGTGGGTCGGACTGGGCTCTTTTGTGCATCAACAGTGAAGATACTGGCATTATATGAAACTAGGTGACCTAAGTCTGTCATGCTTGGTGTCTTATTTTGGTATTTTCGAGGGATTTTTGACTATATTTGATCAGTTCTTGTAAAATTCAGCACCAAATCTTGTAACAAATAGGATCAACCGTTAATTCCAGCAGCATTTAGTGTGATTATTACTCCAAGTAGGGAGTTTATTAAAAGGGCAGGCACCTCAGTCTGTGCACAAATCACATTGGAGTGGTAAAGGTTCTCTGGATGTATTTACTCCAAAGCCATGCCACGATACATCTGAGACAGTTACTGGCTGTATTTATAGATGATTGTGCTCCTGCTGTGCCAACATCTGTCCTGACAGAGCTTTGGCAGCGCACCTTTAACAAGAAAGTGTATCAGTCTCATGTATCTGTAGTGTAGTGTATCTGTCTCTACTCTTGATATGCAGCTGTTCTGGGCTGCTCAGCTTTATTTCTGGAAGCCTGCAGTCATATGTTAGTCACTGTGGTATGTGGGTCTGCAGAGAGGAAGACAGACAGACTGCATTTGTATGTGTGGAGCTTGAACAGACTCCTCCAACACCAACTGACATGCCATACCACTGGTATCGTCTGATAAGGCAGAGGTGGCAAAGTACTCTCTCTGTTGTACAAGTTGTGATGGTTCTGCACGTACTGGACCCTTTTATACTGCTGCTATCTCAATTGTAGGATAAAACAAAATATAAGCGCTAGTGCCACCATGTCAGTTATCAGCAACAGGTGTCATTGTCAAGAAATTATGGCTCTAAGTGTCATCAATTAACATATATAAAAATAAACCCCTTATTTTGTAGCCCTTCGCTGCAAGGATAGATTCAATGGTGAACATTTGAACTTAATTTTACTGTTTTTTTCATTTATTTATGTGTTATATTTTCAAATCAAAGGATCCCGAGGTGCTTAAAAGCCAACAATATCTGTAACATAAGTGTTTTCCTTCTTGTTTCTCCAGCAGGAGCTCTCTCTAATTGAACAAGCTGCTTAGGGAATAGAGAACAGACTAATTATTATTTCCTGCTGTTCTGCTTCTACATTCCATCTCTCCTTCCTTTCTCCTCTGATGTCAGACTCCACCCATCTACCCTTTTCTATTCCCTTTATTGTTGCTCTCCAGCCATATGGGGCTTTGTGCCACCTGAGATTCCCTCATCCCTCCCTCTTACCAACCTTCATTATCCCTCCTTCCCTTTTCCTTCTATTCCTCCTGTGCTGTGGGCCTGTTTGCCATCCCATAAAAACAATACTTACACTGTAAATGCGTATGTGACTCAACAACTGATTTATAAACCTCCCCTTATGAGGTTTTATAACTCTGAAGTCAGAATATTAATTAGGAAACACCAGCGAGCTTGCTTTGACATTGAGGCTCAAGAGTTGATTTGACATGTCAGAGGATCAACTGATAAATGCAGGCTGTAAAAGGAGTTAGCTCATTACTCGACTGCAGGACAGCTTGATTTGTAAACTTAGTGTAATGAACAATAAGAAAACCTGTTTTTTCAGTGACTAGACTAGGCAATACTTTTTTAAAGCAAAGATCAGTCATATTTAATCCAGTGAGGTCTCTAAGAGAAGATAGACAGATTTTTCCAGCTTCTAAGACACACCACTAAGTTGGCCTTCTGCTCCTATTTTTGGAGAGCTATTGTTGTCTTGGAACATGTGTTGTGTTGAACTGTGACAGCGTGCCTCTGTGTCAGTGGTCATAAGTGGACAAGATGACTAGATGTGTGAGGACATGAGAGGATAGGAAAGAGGAGGAGAGGATGGGTGTGGCTGCTGTTACAGTAAGTGGAATTCTCTCCTTTAAGTAGGTGTGAAACAGATACTCCTGGATCACCGGTTGCCGACTAAAGCTGAGGTCATTGCAATACATCCAGAAAGTAACCCCTTCAAATAACTGTCAGGAGTGTAAACAACCTAATTGATCCCAATGAGTAACAGTTCATTTGGCACCTGAGGTGTGGTGTTGTCTTTTTTTTTTTTCTTAATCTCCCCTGGGTTATTATGTTACTGTTACTGACTCTGCACTCCTGTTGAACAGATTGTGCTGAGCTCTAACCTGGATAGGTAGAGAGGTCATCACTTGGAACACGATAAACCATTCAAGAACAATATATATTCTTTTAAATGATTTATATACACACAGCAGCATCTTTAACACAGACATATTGCACATCCATTCATAAAAAATCCACCAAGTTGAATTACACTTGCAATTTGAATGCAAATTATTACCACAGCATAGCATTTGGTTGGTGCCATACATGTGCTGATTTAATGTTATGATTGGTTAATTTGATTAACGCTTTGATTAACAAGGACAATATTGTACCCTCATGAACCATAATAATAGTGTAGCTTTTTGTGACTTCCACCTTTGAATGAGGTAGGTATGACAGTTAATGCAAAATGACACTCAGCAGGTTATTTTATATACTGCATAATGTTAATGTATTGGCAATAAGTGGTTACCAGTGTAAATGTCAACCTGTCTTTAACATTGTCCTTGTCACTGTACACTGCATGTTTACACATATATGGAGCATTGTTAAAGGTTCACTCTGGAGTGCTAGCAATGTGCCAGCAAAGATGGCTATATGTAAACAATGCTGAATGTAAATTACTTTAAACATTACTGACTACTGAATGTCAACATAACTTTTGATTATTTACAAGAAAGCTTTAAATGGTTGTCCCTGATTCATTTTGAAGTTTAATTGCACCAAAATAATTAGAAATACATCAAAATTTGCGTCCTTTTTAAAAAATTGTTTTTAGGTTATATCTGCATAAAAACAGAGATTCAAACATACACTCGTCTACAGTTTTTAAATCAATGTACTCCAGCTGTTTTCATATGTTTTCCCCTGGCTGTGGCTATGGCGCAGTGGTTTTGGTGGACCACCACTGCAGTGTGAATAAAGAGGGTCACACTATCATTATCACTGAGCCAGTTCACTTGGCACTGCAGTGGGGTGGGGCTTTTTACCACATGGCTGGTAACTTGAGCATTATGGCATTTGCTGAATTAGGAAGTTGTGTGCCTAGCAACTGCAAACAAATGCTTAAGCTCATGTCTCCAATACTCACTTCTTAAACAGAAAGTCACACTCTCTTTGTCTTCCCTTACTTTCCGTCCCCGATTTCTCCTCCTCTTTCTCTTTCTCTGGGTCACTGTGTGCATGCACCCAAAATCGACAGCTGCTGCTAAACTGAGGTCTGGACTCTTCCGCAGTCAAGTGGTGTAAATATAGGTTGCTATGGGGACACCATGACACCCGAGGGGTATGCTGACAGTGTATGTGAGTATGAGGGGTGTGGCTCAGGATCCAGGATGTGTATCATTCACACTGTGTCCAATGCACAACAGGAGGCTAAAACTCAAGTGTGCACAGAGACAAGTGTGTGTGTGCTTCCCTGTAAGTGGGTGGGTGTGGTCTTGAAGTGGCACTCGGGGATAAAGCATACTTACTCTGTTGATGTTTTGAATGCTTCACCAATATGTCTCCCGAGCAATATTGGATATTTAACAGAGCCTATAAGAAAAACTCTTATTGAGTGAGTGAGAGTTATTTAAAAGGAAATGAATTAGACAGTATTGATCTGTATATTAATTTTGCTTTCTAAATGAGTAATATATTCATATACAGTACTACTACTAAACTTTAGGACTCATGGGTTCAGTGTCAAACACTGAGCCAGAATTCTGAGTGTTTATTTAAAAAATATTAGCTGTAACATTATAGATACTCTCTTTGTCACTCTAATATATGTCAAAAAAGATTTAGCAAATTATTGCATTCTGTTTTATTAATGTTTAGACAATGTCCCCACTTTTTTGGAATGGGGGTTTTACTTTTATAGGAGGCACCATCCCCCAAACAACCATATCATCATCTTTTGTGATGTTTTACTGCAGACAGCATCATATGCCAATTTCAAACACCTAGTGTTTTGCGTGAAGGTGATTGGAGCTAAAAAAAAAAAAAAAAACAATGTCAGGAAACCATTATGACCACAATTAAACCACCTACTCCAACAACAGATCTACTGCTACCTTTTCTGTTTTCAAACTGTTTTAAAGCCATTGGCAGGAAATATATATGTAGATTTATAACACAAACCTCCACCGAGCTTTTAGGAAAGGTTAGGCATATTATGGCCTGTGTTTATGTCCAAAAGCCTTTTTACTTGTCAAAGAAAATGTCTTGCAGTCCGGTTGAAATCCTGTCTCAGTGTTTATGTTCCTCAAACAATGTAATTGTGGACATACATTTTTAAACCAGTCTTTATAATATGCCATAGAGTTTTGGTTTCATCCAATGTTTATATTCTCAGAACACACAAAGTGTGTCAGGGCGAATGTACAAGTAGGTCAGTCAGAGCTGTGTTTGGGCCAATTAATCTGCTCCATTCACAGTCGGTTGTCTTCATTAGAGGATAGTGCCTCATTGTTTTAGTGATCCTATTGTCTGACACTGAACAGACTCTCATCTGATGGGATGTCCAAGTCCATGACTGAGGACATGTCAGACTGTCTGTCTTAGTAATTGTCTCTCTGACTGACTTACTGACTTCATGAGTCACTGTGGCTCCTTCTGCTGCCTTAAATCATAGTTTAATTTACTCACAAGATCCACAGCAGACTTTGTTGTTTAGAGTGAACCAGTCTGTCTGTCTCTGCTTTTCTCATGTAGTTCCATTTGTAACCATCTGAACCATTGTAGGTATCAGTGGCAGTCAGTTTTTACAATATCCACCTTATTCTGGGGGAAAGAGAGTAAAATATCAAATACACAATCATTAAATCTTTATCTGTAAGACTACTTTGAAGGCTCAAGAGAAGATAAGAAGGTAGTGGGGAGAGCAGAACATAGTGTTCAACTAAAAACCTGACCACTTGTTAATGGAATTTTGTTTGGTGGTGCTTGTGCTGACAGAGCATAAAACTAATATATTCCAGTATTTTTATAGGACCTTCCAGAGTGGGAACTTTTCAGGCTGTGTTTCCATGGCTGGGCTAAATACAGCCACTGACAGTAACTTCTTTCCCCAGAAAAATGCTTAAAGTAGTCTCCAGAGTGTCTGAGCTGTGTTATGTAATTTAACTTGTCAACTAAAAACAGTAATCTGACTGTGATGGCCCTGGATTTGCATTGTACACGCTGTGCACTGTATTTGCACTTAATTTTGCTTACATCCTGAAATCATCTGACACCTTTTCCATCTCTTTAAATGGGCGCAGTTTCCATTTTGGCCTGTATTCACACTGATCTGTAACTTAGCACAACCACAGTCGTACTTACACATTCAGGCTTGGCATCCAAGTGCCTTGATCAGGAGTGAGCATGGGGCATGGTTGTATTTGGGTCAGGGAGGAGGTAGCCTCACGTACAGGCACTGATTTATCAGGCACACAGACATGCAGACACTTAGACTAATCTGTTAAAGAGACTAACAGACAGACAGCAAAATAGGATGACTGGTAGGCTGCAGTCTATGTCTACCTGCAACCAGTTTGTGCTCACTAAAACATTACACTGACAGATACTCCAAGTTTGTTCATGTGCTTGTCCACATTCTTGTTGTTGTTTACTTAGTCCTTAATCAAATATTAATATATATAAATAATTATGTTTCTTAAATTCTATTTTACAATGTGTTTTATTTAATCAGAACCCTTGTATGTCTGTTTGGGCTATGACAGCCTTTCACCTTATAATCAGCTGCCAGACTGCGTATCACTGACTTCAAGACACACACCAGGGTTTAGGAAGATTGCCCTGTAGTTTATGCCACAAAGAATGACATCATAGACATCTGAATCAAGTATGTGTCACTGCTAGACATTGCTCCACCATCAACACTACTATATTTTCAGTGATAAATTGCAACCAACATTATCTCAGAAGTGAGAATGCGCTTGTAGAAGCTCAGATGCCCGATCTCATGAAGTATCATAAACTACCAAGTGTCTCCTGTCTTGTTTACTGTAGGTAATAATAATAAAAACAATTGCTTCTATTTTTATTGCACCTTTCAAGGAACCCAAGGAAGTGTTGCACTTATGGAGGCAGAACAAATAACACAAGACCAGAAAATCATGGCTGAATGTTTGCCCAAGATAACAGAATTGGCTCAAGAACTAGAAATTTCACAGACTAAAGTCTTGGTCAAAATTGACTGTCATGACTGATGCACAACTCACCAGTAATATTGCCCAAATAACACTAATTTTCACAATGCTGGAACATATATGTTTTGAATATATAAAATATATTGTTTTTATTAACGTTTAAATTCGGGTTATAGATCATTTTTGATCATATGAGTCTATAAAAACCTTTGGCAGTTTAAGATTAATTTTGCATCTATTTGTTTTAGGTTATTACATTTGAAACTTTTAAAAAACGTTAATTTAACTGCCATAAACACCTGAAGCCCAAACAGATTTAAATCAAATAGAATCAAATCAAAATTACTTTATTTATCCCCAAGGGGAAATTCATTGAGGAAAGTAAAAGCAATATGTCCTTGTTTAATGCTGTTTAGTCAAGTGAAAATAACTGAGTGGTTCTGAAAGGTCCATTAGTAACCTTCGGTGTGTGTGTATGTGTGTGTGTGTGTGAGATCCCATTAGTAACTCAGCCCCTGCAGCAGCTCAGCACTTACCGCCCCCCTGTGCCGGAGCAGGGTTTCCTGCTCTTCAGTCCCTGCCTTTCCTTCACTCTCTCACTCTTTCTCTCTCTGTTTACACTCGCTCATTCTAACTCTGTGGGAGACGAGGCTTCTCCTAAAGGAGTCTTTGTGCGTGTTAGGGAGAGGGAAAGAGAGAGAGGGAGAGGGAAATGTTATGCTGAGACAAACAGCAAGTGAGAGGGAGAGAAGGATACTAGCTGACTGTGTTAGGGCTGGCCGGGGCCCAGTCCCACAGGTCCACAGAGCCAAGTTCTGTTTACCTTTGAGACCAGGAAAATACAGAAATCCCTTGCATTTACAGGTCATTAAGCAGCTCATGAAAATCATCTTCATATCTTGTTGATAAACTGTATGTATATGAATGCCCTTTAGTCAGAGCGCCTTGCTCTTTGTTATTACAAATGATCTGATTCTGCACTGTGATTAAACATATTGTTTATGATCAATACTGTCAGTAAAGCAACAATCTGAAGTATAGCCTGTCAATCCCACGATGCATCAAGTGAAAAACACTTTCTACATTGCATAATGAGTCAATGACACTATGGGTCTTGTGGGTGAGAGTTAGGTGATATCCGACTTGGCTGTTAATGGTTAACTGTAGCCAGGTTAGAGTCCGCTCACTGTGCTATGTTCACGTGCATTCTTTCTTCACTGTTGCCTTTAAACTGGGCAGGAGTCCCATGAAGCATACTGGATAATTCACCACTGGATCGAACACATGCATTCTCCCTGATAGTGTGCTTAATCCTTGGAACTGGATTTATAAACATCCTGAGATTAAACACTTTTGAATCACTTAATCAACACAAGGACTGTTTTTGACGTGAGTGGGATGATTTTCTTTAGTTATCTCAGGCTAATATTTGTGCTGCAAAGTCAGAGAGGGAGTGCGTGCCGAAATGTGCGCTATACAAAAGCTGTTTGTCATTGTTAGCTGGATGAAGTGTTTGATTTCTGTGTAATCAGCTGTGTCTGTCAGGCTAAGTACAGTTTGCGTCAAGTTGAGGTCAAATGTGCAGATAGCAGCATCTCGTCGCCAGCATGTCATTGACATCTGCCACATAGAAGCTGTTGTTAGACTGTGCTGTGGACTCTTATATGTTTTTATAGTTTTTAGTATGAGCTATTGTCAAAAACTAAATTATGCAATTATGCACCTGAGTTGTACCTTTTGACCCTCTAAATATGGCTGCTTTTAATAGTTTTTGATGCTACAAAAATTGTTGTTCTAATGCCATAACTCAAACATTTTCAGATGATTTCACTTGCTTTTGTTCCAACCTACTTAACCTAATGTTCATATTTTAGTACTGTGATTGATCGTGAGTTCATTTTTAATATGAGTGAACTCGCAATGAGTTTTAGGCCTAAAGTGTAGATTACTTTTTAGTATTTGTGTAGGCTAGATTGGATGAAGATAATGTCACTATTTTAAATTGCTTAAAGTATGTAATGTTGTTTTTAAATGTGTTTTGGGGGAAAATAGTACGCCCAGTTTTTTTGTTGTGATGTGAATGTTATTTGTGTAAAGTAACAATTTTCCTTTAACTTTTCGAAAAGCAGGCAGTAAAGTATGAGTGCTTAGGAGAGATATTAGCAAGGCTGTTATTATGAATTATTAAATGATTATTCAGTGTTTGAAACAGATTGAATAAACAGCTGCTCAGGGCTGGATCATATTGACATCCAAAAAGATCAACTCAGCATATTTGTAAACTGTTATGTAATCTATGTGAAGAAAAAGGTTGTGTCACAAACAGAAACAGAAAGATAGAAAACAGTCATTGATATTCAGGCTGCTCCTGCAGTGGCAGCAGTGGGTTGTGTTCATTAAGCTGCCGTGCTGTGTGAACAAAATAAGAAGTTATTCAGAGGAACCAAAATTATAATTTAATTTGTCTTAATAGAATGAATAAACTGAATTAGAAGCAGAAGCAATACACACATAATGAAGAAGAAGCAATGCACTGTTTACTTGACTTAATCAAAACATGTGTCCCTGATGGATCAGATAACAGATTGATATGGGAATTGTAAACGTTATCATCACGTGAAATGAATGCCTACTGTGCTATACAACTACATGGAAAAGCAGCTGTACAATATTGGAAACTAAACAGTTAAAAAGTTATTAATCCTCTGTATCCCCTATGCCATTGTCATCTCACAGGAGGAGAATGAAGGCACGTGCCCCACCTCCGCCACAAGCCCCTCTACCCGCCCCACGCCACATCTTCAGAAACACTGTGCCTGATGGGGGAGGGACATCAAGCATGGACGCCAAGGAGAATGTGCTGAGGCCGACTGTGGATTTACAGCTCACCCTACCACAGGGATATCAGACTTCTGTAACTGAGGATGGCAGGTATGAGGACATAGAGGGGCACGCAGGCACACATTTAATATGGGCTGATCACACCCTTTCCTGTTTCTGCTCAGTGTGCATTTAGCTGTAAAATGTCTCTGAGCCATTTATTTGCTTGTGAATGCTGTGTTGTTTAACTGCATTATGTCCATTCATATCATACACATAAAAAATATTTATATCTACAAATATGAGCATCTTAGCTATTGCTTAGCTTAACAATATGATGTTACTGTACATTGTGACCCTCATTGACCCATCACCAGACAAACAATATGAGACCCATTTATCGCTTCTAGGTCTGTTGTGGTTTCTGTGCCAGTGGGGCCTTGTAAAGGGGTCCCATTCCCAGTCTCAGCATAAGCTTTGTCCCAGAGAGTTGCCACAGGAAGGCTGTCCTGCTAATGCTCTGCCCCTAATGAGGTGCTCTCCTCTGGGGCAGAAAATCAGGGATGCCTCCTAAGTACAGAACAACATGGTGGTCTATTAAAAAACCAAACCGACTTTACACCAGCAGATGTCTCTGTGCTACTTCTGATTTGTAGTAAAAGTAAGTTAGTGTCTTTGTTGGCTGAGTTTGCTGCAGTTACGCACTACAACGGTCACAGTGCTTTTCAATGGCATCTGTACCTTTATGTTATGTTGCTGTTGTTGAATGGAGATTTCCCTTTCATTCATAATACTTATTCTATGGGTGTGACAGTCATTTGGTAGCATGTTTGACACTGCAATTGCCGATCAATCAGCTGATTCTTTCATTTTAATGCACAGGCGTACCGGAGCTGTGCTGGTAATCTGGACATATAAAGGCCCCAGCTTTATACCAGGATTTGACGTAGTCTTGTTTTATACAAAAAGGGGAACCTTCTACACTTAAACATTTTTGATCAGCCTTTCAAAATGCCTTTCATCACTTCAAACTATTTGTAAAGCATGTGGTTATTATAACAGCCTATAGATCATTATTTGGAAAGGAATGTATAATGTAACATTTTAGCTTCTGGCAGGCTGTGTTTACAGTTCGTCTTTTGACACTGCTGCTCACTAACAGCATTAGTGCTTGATACTGTGATAACTTATGGTCATAGATAAGATAAGCTAAGGTGTCATAAACACAGAAATGTGTCATAAATAGCTGATACTAAGTAGCTCAACCCTCAGCTATGGCTGTCATCAATTTATTGTGGGAACATGGACAGTTTAACACTTACAAGTAAGCTTACAAGTAAAATCCGTGTTTTGTGGTTATATTGAAAAAGAATTGTTCAAATCATTGCTGTGGCTCTGGTGTAGGAGATTCTGAAGATGCTAATTCTGTCATAGTACAGATCTGATTATTGTATTGCGTTAATATTAGGGCTGGGCATCATTAAAAAAAAATTCAATACCAGTACTGATACAAGTACCCTCAACACTGATACCAGCTGAGTACTTCTTTCGATACCTTTTTTCAACTTTTTAAAGAAAAAAAGCAATCGTTGCGTATATGTCACTACTCCTCCCCATTCAAAAGATTTTTACACAAATACATTTTGGACGTGCTCAAATATTTATTTAATAGCTGTATAAGCAACGAAGAATTATTTAGGCTGTGTAATTAACAACCACTGAACAAAGCATTGACACATGTGACTGAGTAGGGTGCTAACTTGCTAATTAACACTAGCTAAAATTAGCACACACACCTACAGCATGCTCCAAACGATTTACTTGACATAAATGTTTTAACACACGAAGGATGATTACTGTTAACCTAGTAACCATTTACTGTGTACAAAAAGAACCAACTGCAGGTGTCGTTTGACAGGCGCAGTTTTTGATACTACTCGGTACCGAGTTGTTTCTGTCGAAAGGCATTGAGTACCGATACCCAGCCCTAGTTAATACTGAATATTTGAATACACTATAACCACTTCAAGATTCAAAGAGTTTCGCAGTTTTTTTTCTTTACAATAAATTCCAAACCGGTGAAATGTATGCTGTTAACCTTTAACCCTTAGTGTACCCTAACATGCCCTTAACTCGTTAAGCAGCTGTAAAGAGAGATAATGCATTACCTCCACGCTCCACAAATTCCTATCTAGTTATGCCATTGATTCATTGTACAAGCATCATGCTTACGCCTGGATTAATATTCAAACCCAAAGTGTCATTTTTATGACTGGGCTGATACATCAAATAAAAAATTATATGTAGATGCCTTATCTCAAACAGATGCCCCTGTAATCAATGTAACTTGACGTGATTGGAAATTTTTATGATGCAGACTAGTTAACTAAAGTTCAGTTAGAACGAACAATGCTTGGCAACAACATGCTCTTTTAAAAACCAGGTTCACATTGGGGTTTACTGGTTAAAATGCATCATTTTCAACAATAATACACAGGATCATTCCCTTTTGATGAGCATACAATCTACAAAATCAGAAAGACATCTTAACACAGGACACTGGATCCGTTGATTGCAGATGGTTGTTTTAGTTGTAGACTGTGTTCATGTGTTAGTGATCGTCAATGGTGTCCTTTGTAGTGGTATCTCTCTCAGTTCTGTCATCTGATCTGGCTGTTCCCAGAAAACATTGGAGACTGTCTCTTGGTTTCTTTATCTGAGGATTGACAGGTAGTACTGCAGGCCTTCTCATCAGCTGCACCCCCCACACACTCACACACACAAACAGAGGATTCTCTAGAATTTCTTCAGTGTTCATGGTTCAGGGCCAAATTATCTGCAGAGTTCTTCTCCTCTCCAAAAACAAACTGAGCAGACGATTAAAACCAGAAGAGACACTGAATAAATCAGTTTCACATGTCTCTCAGATGCTGTTGGGCACGTTGCCTGTCAAAACACCTTGGCTCAGGGTTGTTGATCATTGTTTATTGTTTATTTAAGCAGACTTAGCAGTACAAATAAACATAAAAGCAGAAAGACGCTCATCCTCCATAAAGTGATACTAAAGCAAGGAGACTAAACAGATAACTGAAAAAAAAAAGAATTTGAGGATATTAAAATAATGAACTGCTATATGCCTATTCTGTTATTTGGTAAGATATGTTTTTACTGATATTATTTAAAATCATATCCTATTAATTAGCTATCCTTTCTACACGCATTAGATGTGATTGTGTCTCTGTTGTGCTGTATGAAGTAATTACTATTCTCTATAGCATGGCTAAAGCTATTTGGGCTTTGTAACCCTATCTTCTCTCCTGCCTCTCTTTCTCCCTCGCTCCCCATCTCCTCTGGTTCTTTCTTCCACCCCCCCACCCCCCTCTCTCTCTTTCACTTTCTCTCTCTCCCCCCTCTTCTCTCTCTTTCTCCCTCTTTCAGTAAGGCGCTGATGGACCTGCTGGTCGAGCTGTGTAGCCGCTACCACCTGAATCCAGCACTGCACACCCTGGAGCTGCTGACGCCAGAGGGCCACAGTTTGGGGTTCAAGCCCAACGCTCTGCTGGGCTCCCTCAACGTGGCCTGTGTCCTCATCAAGGAGAAAGTCTGGGAGGAGAAAGTGGTGCGCAGACCAGCACCCAAAGTGCCAGAGGTGAGTGGCAGTGGAGACTGATACTGCGATCTGGATGTTCTTTGTGTTGTGTTCTCTGTATTTAGATTTTATACATGTCACAGCATATGTAAAACCTGCTTAAATTACATTGGCTTGGTTTGGCTTATACTTTTGTGTTTTGTGTTTTGAAACAAAAACAACTAATATTTTAACAAATTAGATAAAAACAGTGTATATAATATCACAAATTAGAACAATACACCAAAGCGACCCATGTTTTTTTTTGTAATGTAGATTATTGTGGTCCAGAATGCCAGTGGAAAAGCCCTTATTATAGCCGTGCAGTCTGCATGTACTCGTGAATAGCTCCTAACCCTGTAGCCTTATGTAATGTTCATCCCTCCCCTCTCTACCTTTTACCTCTGACTGCTGGCAGAAAGCAAGGCCAGTGAAACCTGTAAGGGCCCATGCTAAGGTAGGAAGCCAATTGGGATTAACTGGCCAAGCATGACGTTGGAGTCCCCTTTTATACACTGGTTTTTCAGTCTAAGTTTGCCTTTTTTGTCTTTATCATCTGCCTTGTTGTCTTCATTTTTAGAACTTACTTGCCTGTGTGAACTTTTTTCTACTGAGCATTAGTGTCTTTGTCTCTCCCTTTTTCTCTGCCTCTCCTCTGCTCTCCTCCTACAGTATGAATATTTGATGAGTGCCTTACCTTTAGTTACCATGCATTATTTCTCTGCTCTTCTCAGGGCTCACTGGCTGCTCTCTCTCCCTTTGACCCCACCTGGCCTCAGGCCAGATACTGACACTATTTCAGATACTGCTGTCAGTCATCTTTTTCTTTTCTGTTGTATCTGTCTTTACATTGTAGCAGCAGTCTCAGGTGATAAAATAAAATCAATTTAGTGTGATGTATTAAACACTCAGTTGTCAGGTTCTGAGCTACACCTGGCTATAATAAATGCAGCCAATAGCACTGCAATATATCCAAGGTCATTATGTTCAGTTTTTGTTGCAACAGTTTGACAAATTAAATCAATTCTTATTGATATGAATGGGGTAGATACAATGTAATAAACACTTTTTAATAAAATGCTTAACAGTTTCACACCAATATAACATTGTTAAAAGTCACTACACTGAGTTAGGCAATGATTACACACATGTGAAGCTTACAGTCAAGTGTTTAGTTTATGGTTATAGGTAATAGACCTCAGCAGACGTCTGCACTCAGAGTGCTTTCATGTATCTGAAGCTTCTTCCTCTGTAGTGATACATAACATGTCTCTGAAGCCACTGAAGAGGCAGTTTATGAGTTCAGGCTCTTGACTTCTGAGTGTGTTCCTATAGAAGCAGATGTGATAGTGATAAAGTGATAAAGTGATAAAGACTGATTTACAGAGTGGCACATCTGTTCTCCATAAAAGAACACTATGTGAGACACACATACACACATACATCATCATTTTTAGACTATTAAAAGTTTATTTTTCTGTCAGCAACCAAAGTCTAACCTAAAGTTACTCATTGCCTAATTGTTGGTCTCATTTTCTCTCTCTGTTTCTTCTTTCAGCATGTTTTACATGTTTTGGTCTTTGTCAGGAAACTCAAATACAGCAAATAAAATCTGTTTACCTGTACAGTCTGATCTTTGGTTATTATATTCAGGCTTTATTTGTTGATATCATGATGGTTGTCATTGAAATGCTTTATAATAGTAATTTTGGTTCTTTTTGTCTCATTTCTATCATCAAGACCAACCTCTTTTCCTTTGAGGTAGCGATCTAGCCAACAGAGGACCTCTACTTTGTGTAGCTTTTTACACTCTTGCCATTATCTTGTTAGAGATGGAAGAGAAAAAATCCCTTTTTTGTTCTGTTCTTATTTTAAGTGATTGAAGTCTAATTTTCCCATTATTTATCCCTCTCTGTATCAGAAAACAGTGCGTTTGATGGTAAACTACCACGGCAGCCAGAAGGCAGTGGTTCGGGTCAACCCGTTGGTCCCACTCCAGGCTCTGATACCGGTCATCTGTGACAAGTGTGAGTTTGACCCTGCACATGTCCTGCTCCTGAAGGACAGCATCAGTCGCCACGAGCTGCCACTGAACACATCTCTGACAGAGCTGGGGATCAAGGAGCTCTACGTACACGATCAGAGTCTAGGTAAACTACAATGTGTATTGAAATTGACGTTACCAATACAGAGCCAACTGTTTAAATAATTTCAAAATAACACTTTCTGTTCATGGAAGAAAATATTATTTAAATCATTATTTATCTAGTTATGTTGAATGATATCTCTTTTGTGGGAATCAGTTAATTTAAATTGAATAGAGCCTTTATTCTAATGTTCATAAGCTTATTTAGGCAGATAAAAGAGGTCATCATGCTGATAGATGCCTTGACTGGTCCATGAACTGTGTCAGATCTTGGCCTGTAAATTAATTCCATCCCCTAAGCAGTGACTTCATGCTATTAGTTTATCAAAGTGCCTTTAAAACATATGAACACATAAACATACTAGCTGATGCATACTGAGTGAAATTGCGGGGGTTTTAGCAGTGTTATGGCAATATAGCAAATATTTATATGCATGATCATAATAAGAAAGAGCAGATATACTGTTCCTTTATTATATGTTCATGTGAACTTCTGCTTAGCGACAGTATGCCCTGCATATGGCAAAGCATCTGCACTGATTTGCAAACTAAGGGGGGATCTATAGAACGAGGGTATGGTGGCTGCAGTGAGCCTGAGCATGAATCCACATCTACACAGATTATGCTGCCCTGTAGATGCACCTCTGACCTTTTCATGGATGAGTTCTGGAGGAAAGCAAATTTCTAATAGGGAACATAAAGTTTAACACAGATAGTGTTTACTTACCGTCACTACCTTATACCAGGAAGCTGAGCTGTGGATTTCATGCAAAGCCAGCCAAGAGCAGCTATTTATAGGTATTCAAAAAACTAGATAAACACTGTATTCAGCTGTACAGCATAACCAGCATGCATGTCTGTTGACATGTGGTTTTATGTAGTCAATATTGACCTAACTGGCAAAAATGTAATCTTATGTTATGTGTCTTATAATATTTTTATATAATGAAATAAATATGATTCATCCCTGGGGATACAATAATTAGAATACATCATCCTTTATCTAGTAGGAGCTTGAATTATGGGTATATCTCATGTTATGACCATGGTTACAGTCCACAGCCACTGATATTTATAGGTAATGTTCTTGTCACAGAGTGTGATCCCAGGAAAAGCTTGTGGTTTATGGTCATGAAGGATATAAACAAGAACACTGAGAACATTATGTCGTTTTTATGGTCAAGTACTATTACATAATGGCAATTGTTTAGTTTTCAACATTTCACTGTTATCATGAAGGACATGTAACCTGGTTTGTGAATGAAAACCTACAAATTACAAATCTATAAAGTGTTTCTTCTGATCCATGAATGACTTCATGTGCTATGTTTTCCAGTTCTCCAGCCTAAAATGGCTTCTGCCCCTGCTCTTAACTACTCAGGTATTAGTCACGATAAGTCTTGTCTGTCTTAGCGTTGCTGGTTCCACCCAAATGTAGCTGTTTAACCCAATGAACTGCCGCTTGCTTATTAACCCTGCCTTTTTATTGTGTTGGACATGCATGTTTGCTTGTAAGACACCATCAAAGGCGTCTTCAAAGACATCATTTGATTGTTAAATGTCACTGTAATTTTATCTTTTATGCAGGTCATTTAGAAATGATTTATTGTTAACTTAATGTGCTTCTGCTTTTTTGTCAAAATCCTAATGACCCAGTAGTATAGCTCTGTGATTTTTAATGCTTAGTTTACCTTAACTCCCTGCCCTCAAGCCAACAGTGTTATCGTGACACATTCTCACTGACTGATTTGACTGTGAAATTTAGATAGAGAGAAAAATTAAGCAGTAGCGCCCTCTGCTGACAAAATTAAATAGACGATTCTGTTCAGTTAATTTTAAAGGAAACCAAGTGGAAGTTGAAGATGCACTCAAATTTAGTAAAGCAAATATATTGGATATTAAATCAGCTCACATATGAGCACTGTCATAGCAACTCTTAATAAACCTAATTTGTCACTTACTTCTGCTGAGTTCCTCATGAACTCTTCCTAAGATGAAGCTGACTTATTTGCTTTCCCCTTCTTTTCCATTGGTAGACTCCATCCGCTCCAGTACTACCAGTTTGGGCAGATCAGAGAAGAAAGGCCTCCTGGGTATCTTCCAGTTCAGCAGGAGGAAAAACAAGGTGAGACCACAGATACCTGTTGCTGCTTTCTGGAAATTTATTTATGTATTTTGCATGAATCTCAGTCTTAAATAATTCCACTTTTAGCAGTGTAATTATGTCTTTAAGTAGATGTTTTCATTTACACAATATTGCATTTAATTACTGAATCAAAAGCATCTTTAACGTCATAATAACTGTACACAAAATGTATCAGTGACTTTTGCACGATTTAGTTTTGCACAAGGGCCGTGAGAAGTATAAGAAGGATGTGTAATAATTTACAAACTAACCTTGAGTGGTGCATGCCATTCATAGCTGAGGCAGACTAAATGCATGGCTGAACAGTTGAATGCTGCATGTCAGCTGTGCCTTCCGTTTGCAGACAGAAACAACATCTATGGACATGGATGACTGTGATGATAATGTAATCCAAAATACAGACACACAATCTAATGTAAGTATTACTGACACATCTGACATCTCTCCAGATGTGATAAGTGAAATCAAACTGGGATTTGGTTTTATTATTAATTTTCTCTGAAGCATTCCAATCATAACATATGGGTGGACACAATAACAGGAACACCTGTTGAATGAAATACAGTATCGGAACAAATTACAAACAATCCTCAAACATTACCACCGGGGTTGGATCAACACTTCAGTGACTATTTTTTATCAAAGGCAGAACTTACTGCAGGGCATATGGTTTCATCACTTTGTTTGGCGAGGTTCCTGTTGTTATGTCCATTTCTTGCATGGCTGCTGATACTTTGGTATGGTAGTAATGAGCCTTCTCTGTTTATGCCTGGGTACATAATATTTTTAAATTAAACTGTACATATTCATCTTCATGATGACTGTGACTGTGTAATTTGTATACTGACAAATGTTAATTTGGCGTGTCAGGCCATATCATTGCTGAAGTAAACTATAGAGCGCAGACCAAAGCCATTGGTGCATTCACATGCTCCTTCCCATTTTCCGTGTTGGGAAGTCGTTCTTTGGTCTGATCATGAGCTTTAAGGCTTAATGTGGAAACAAAATGGATGATACAAAGAAGACGTGTTGCTTCGAACATTTTATTGTTAATAGCTGTTTCGTATTTGCATTATAGTAATGAGCAAAGGAGACAGATGAGGGGATCCAACATTTTCACCAACTTTTCGAGTTATTGTTCTGACAAAAGGAGGGTGTGTGTCATGTGAAATTTCCCAGTTGGAAAACAAATATCTCTAGTTATTCCAACACCACATGAATGCAGAACAAATGAGCTATCTTGCAGTGTTAATGAAAGTGAAAAATATTTTGTTCATCCGCTTAATGATTCAGATCCACTGCAATATGTCATGAGTTCTTGCTTAGCTCATGTGACAACTTTCCATCGAGTTTCATGGAAATCGAGCCAGTTGTTTTTAGTAATCCTGCTAGCAGACAGAGAAACATTCTCTTCATAACAAAAAGGTGCATAATCTTCACAGACATGACCCTAGACATCATCTGACATCTTTGCTGGAGTATACATGTGCTTTATTTCTCTGTTGTGATTAATGATTCACATAAAAAAAGTGTTAATCTGGAAATAGGAGGCTCACATGGCATCATCTTTTTCCGTGACTCATTGTCTCCTAATGGAGGTCACAACTGCAAAGTAAGCATGAGCCATAGAGTCAAAATAGTCACATTTATAGGAAATATGACAGACTGAGATATTCCTTCATGCTCATGAAAATCTTCACAACATAGGGCAAACTGAATGTCTGCTCCTGTAAAATTGTTGAGTTGTGGTAATGTTCACTATTGTCCTCCAGAGGGCAGCAACAGTCTCCATAAGGTTAGTTAGCACTCACAGGTCCAAAGAGGAGCACTAACGTTGTTGCTTTACTTTCCTACAAATAACTGAAAAATGAAACTGCTTTAAGGAATAGTGTTATATTGTGATATGTACAGCCTTTATCCTACAGTCATCATGATTTATATACTGTACTCAAAGAAAAATACACTCAGAGATCAAAGACACAGCACTCCCTTTGACTAGTGATGACCTGCTTTGAAGAGATTCACAGCAAACTACAATATTATCTCCCAACAACCACTCCAGTGTGTGTGGATTGACATCCATGTTGAACCAGAGGTACATTTAGATGCTGCATCAGGCAGCTCTCCACCTGTTATATCTGTAACTCAATCACATTAATTAGATTTTGAAGCCATGAACTTCAGTTCAGCAGCAGCCATCTGTGGCTCACCTCAGATCAATATGGCGTTTTATTGCATTAGTGAGAAAGAAAAGCACTGCCCGGCTCATTCTGGTTCACTTCACTGTCCCGCCGAGCTCCAGCCTGAACTACTCCACCCTTGTACCTCTTTGTTCTTAGTGTTTCCTTCAGGATTAAGCGTCTGGCACATCAACACTGAATCGTTTTCATCATTATTATCATCCTCCTCTTCAAGATCTAAGCTGTCCTTTGGGTCTTTTTATGTCTATATGCATCAGATATTTCTGACTACACATCTTCCTTTTGAAAGAACAGCAATGAAGGAAGACGGGGAAATGAAAAGGAAAAGCGTGAATTAAACATTCAAACAAATACAGAGTATGTCGCATTACCTACGTAAAACACTGAAATGTCAGTCAGTGGATGCAAAATGTATATGTATTAGTCATATTGCTATTTGTCAGCCATGTTGCTCTTTCCAGCGGGGTTTAATGCAGCTGGGGCTTTCCTCTCTGATATGATTGTTTCTCAGTCAGGGCCTGTTATCGGACCACACACATGCACTCGTGCACACAAGCAAACACACACAGACGTATAGACACACAGCGTTATCAGCCTAGAGGCATCAGATTACCCTACCTTGGCTACATTAGCACTAAAAGCCCAGCCTCTTATCTCTAATTGTTCATTAGGGGCTAAACTACTGTGTGTGTGTGTGTGTGT
>CAFUXE010001426.1:356155-378191 GCA_903364295.1 Serranus cabrilla
CCAAAAATGACAGGCCCAGTACACACACACACACACACACACTCACACTCACACATAAGAAGACATATTGGAGCATAATGCATGCCCAAATGCATGCACACACTCACAGACACCTGGTATTATAAACAAGGTCACTCACTGTTAAACTCATTTTAAAGAATCCGCTGTTGAGTTCCCAGCGCTGTGCATGCTGGCTGGGCTGCTGAAAACCCAACAAATGGTACATTGATTTTTATTCCTCTGGCCTAGAGTTCAATGAGATCAGTAACAGACTAAATAAGTTCTCCAAAACCCGCAGGACTGACCAGAGCATGACTGTACTACAGAGATGAGAGGGTATGAAGCAATACTATCTTTCACTGGAACCTAAAACAATACTGTAAAAATCTAATTAAAAGGGTTTGTTTACAGTAAGTCCACCCACACATCATTAAAGCTGTTTTATCAAGCCACAAGTGGTTGTGCTCCAGGCTTGTGTTTGTATATTTGGCTTGTGTTTTCGGGTTTGTGTGTGTGTGTGGTGTCAGAATGAATGTTGAAACTAACGTAAATACTTCCTCTGTTTTCTTCCATCTCTTGCTTTTCTTCTCGTTCTTCATCCTTTGCTACTTTTCAAACAAATGTCCTAATGATTTGTTGTGCTGTTTTTCTCTCTCATGGTTTGTGTATTGGGGGAAAATGAATGAGGCCTAAAATATTTGGAAGTTAATGCACGAGTAAAAGAAAACTTAAGGCCTTTTTTATGTCAAATTTTGACAAATATAATTTCTTCCCAAATACAAGCCTATTCTCAGTCCCGTACACACCCCTAAAAAACTTTACTTTGATTTGAATGTTGACATTTTTGCTAACAGTTGCTAACACACTTAAATGGCTGTCATTACACCGATTACTGATGCTAAGATGTATCTCTATCCTCTCCCAGCTTGGCTTCACTCCATGCAAAGCTCCACAGCCAGTTGCCGGAAACCAGAAACTGGAACACCCGAGGAGGAGACCGCGTCCTTGGGCAGCAGCAGCGGTGGCTGCAGCCTGCCCGACCAGGGTTACGCTGCGTCTGAGGGCATGGCAGAGGGCGAGGACTCAGGCATGGTCAGCTCTCCATCTGACACCCAACCCACATCGCCAGATGGGAGTTTGTCTCTGGATGGTAGCGGAGGCGGAGGAGAGAGACCGCGGGGACCAGTGCGGGACAACTCCAGTGACAGCGATGAGGGATGTGCCACCTGGGGATCAAGACACAGGTAGAACGGAAGTCATGAAAATCACAGAAAGAGGAGGCATGGAAGTATGGGTTAACAAGTGTAAAGGAAGAAAATAGAATGATGTTTACAGGCAATGAGTAGTCTGACACATGATGTACACTGGGTTTAAGCTGCCATTTGCAACCTTTTTCAGACGGCATTCTCCTCCCCTGGCACTATCTCAGCCATCTCTTTTGCAGGGGCACCTTTACTGCATCATCGGCTTAATGTTGCACAAGATGATTGTGATTGGTTTAAAGAAATACAAACAAGCTGTAGCATTTTCTCCTATCCCAAAGTAATAATGGGTGCAGACAGGCAGGCTATGCGAGACCTACGCATACTTTATACCTATATTTACCTAATTTGTGATATTCATTAAGATGATAAAAAGTCTAATTTAAGATGGTGAGGTGCATTAAGACATCTCAGTTGGCCTCAAGAGAATATGACTCACAGTGTCTACCGTACTCATTCATCTATCTGGCTTCATGTCTCCAGTATTTGCGTTTTGCTGACTCCTACTCATCTCCTAACTCAAACCTTTCCCATTCCCGTCATCTCTTATTTTTATATTCATCATAAACCCTGGTTTCCTGGCAGGAAAATAATGCAGGTGCCAGTCACCTTGCTGTAAATGAGCCAGTCTAACCGACGATAAATAATGCCTGCAAAAAAAAAAAAGATTAAATTCTTGCATTTGTTTTACACCTGTATTTTGATCTGAAGGTTGAACCATCACAGTTTCGGCTAATTTTAGAAGTCTTTCCACAGTTTTTAACTGTGCCAGCAGCAATAACCAAGAGCAGTTCCCGCCATGTGTTACATTTGAGTTGTAGTCAAAGCTGCCACCCTCAACCTTCAGTGCCAGGCTTTCATATTTATGGTTCTAGGCCCTTATTCAAAGGCTTTTTCTGGAAAATGAATGCTGTCCCAGATCACTTTCGCCTTTTAAGTTGTTGTGAAATGTGTATGGTAATGTGCCCAGACCGGGGATCCTGGATCGATGCTCTTGCTCTTTATGAATCCAGGGCTTGGCCTGATGTTGCTGGCTACTCAGTATTCCAGGAAAGCACTAAAACCGGATTTTCTCAGAACCATGAGGGAAAGGCAGAGCAATCCAAGTTTCTTAGAAGACAATTTTTTATTTGGTTTGGCCTTTTTGTTGCAATTGCAATTTGTTATGGATAATATGCCAGTAAGTCATGAGAATGTTTTGTTGAACCCTTGAAGAAGAGAAGGAAGTTTAAACTGTTGTAATAATATCTTTAAAGCTACATGTTTTAATGCCAGCAGGCTCCAATAAAAATGAAACTCAACTTTGAAATAGCACAAAATATTTAAAACTAACTAATTTATTTTCTTTTTTCTGTGACTGAACTGCATTTATCCTTTTGGTTTCTGTGGCGGATTAGTAACGGGAAGGATGCCAGATTCAACAACAGCATCAAATAAGCAGTTCATAACAGCTGTTAGGTGGCGACTGTTAATAAGAATGATGGAGTCATGGAGAGTACTGGCTGTTCCTACACACATCTCTTTTATGCATTACAAATGTTGTGGGATTCTGTGTGTGTTTTGAAACGTGTGTGTTATACGTGTATGTGTGCAGATGTTATTTTAACCCATTCTCATGTCCCATCCTCAGG
Organism: Serranus cabrilla; assembly: GCA_903364295.1. Lineage (NCBI taxonomy): Eukaryota > Metazoa > Chordata > Actinopteri > Perciformes > Serranidae > Serranus > Serranus cabrilla. The sequence continues at coordinate 359,049 of CAFUXE010001426.1, forward strand.
CACAATGACATCAGCCCACAGGCGAAGTCAGGCAGGTTAAAAGACTGCTATGAAGATGACCCAGAGCTCACAGCCCAGCTCCATCAGACTTTGGCAGACTTTGAGGCAGACCTTGCAGGTGCAGGAGCATTTCATAGGCCCAGTTATTTGTCATATACATGAAGCAATCCTGTAAATATGCAGTGGTTTCATGTATAATAGGTTTGAAATGATTCACATGACTGTACTTCACATTTAACCATAAATGACTATTCCAAAGTAATAGCCATGGAAATCTTAAGCTCAAAATCAAAATGTGCCCTAAGTATTATGTGTTAATTCCTTGATCTGTTCCACTTTTTCAGATCACATAGATGTAGTCTCAGAGAAGGAGACCCCTTATACCATGTCCACAGACAGTAACGAGGTGCCGGTGTCTGTAGTGGACATGGATGTGCCAGTCACAGCCATAGATGAAGTATTAGAGGACTTTGAACGTCACATTGTAGAAAATGAGACACAATCTCTTACCAGGACTGAATCAGCTGGCAACAAAGGTACGAGGAACAACATGACTACATCCAGTAGATTATACAGAAGCTGCAACTGTAGTGATTTTGATAGTGTTATTGATTATTTGTGCCTTTGCTGTCTATTTATTCTAGCCCAGTGGTATCAATACAATACAGTTTAAAATGGTATGTATTTTATTTAATAAGACATTTTCTTATCACAGGTCCAGGCATTTGTCACCAGTCCAGTGTGGAGCCACAGAACAAAAACAACAATGCTTGTACAGCGGCTGACAGTAATAAAAGCAGCAGTGCAAAGGAGCATAGGAAGTCACAGAAGAACAAGTCTGTAGGTGATAAAAAGGAAGAAAAGATGCTAAAGATGAAAATTAAAGACACAGGTACCACCGATACCAACAGTGTGAAAGAGAATAAACAAAAAATATCAGCAGCTAAATCAAACATTGACCTGCAGAAGCAAAGCAAGAGCACTGAGATCAAACCTGATCCTGAGAAAAGTAACAACCAGTCTCTTCAAGAGAAGAAGTCTGTTCTTCCACCAACCAGCCACACATCTGTGTCTGCAGACAAAGATCAAGAGATGCACAAAGTTTACCAAAATAGCTCCAGTTCGAACACTTCACATGGTAAAATAACTCGTAATCTCACATCACGCTTTGGTATGAAAACTTTCACTGTGGTCCCTCCCAAACCTTGTGTCACGCATGCTGCTACTGGAGAACCAGCTGTCAAATTAACTATCGGTGCCATTAAGATTGATGATCAAGGAAACATGGTGAAAGGGAGTAATTCCCAGAACAAAGTTGGTGGATCTTCAAATTCCAGTGAGGGGTCTCCTCTTCTTGGAAAAGCCAAAGCTTTTTGGAGCTCAAATGAGAGACAAGAAAGTTCTGTGCCCCACAGCAAAGATCTCGTTGATAAGGCTAAGGAGAGCGTGAATGGCCTGAAAATGACTCCCACTTCAATGTCAGTCACTACTTTGAAGAGCAGTAACACTGAGGATCTGAAAACTATGCAGACTTCACTTTATAAACCTGCAGAGAGAGCCCAGCCTAAAGAGATGATTGAAGAAGAGGCTAAAGAACCAGTAAGAGCTGTCACGGTTGAAAAAGAAGAGCGGGTAGAGGTGGAGAGCAAGATTTCAGTGTCCAAAAACGTTCACCAGCCAAGCAATAAACCTGCCCTTCCCCCTCCTATCCTTCCAGACCTGAAAAGAGACCTGTCCTTCCTTAAACCATCCAGGCGAACCTCAAGCCAATACGTGGCGTCTGCCATCACTAAATACACCCCAAGGACCCCAGTTAAACCCAACCCAATCCCTACTGTACCTGACTCAAAATCACAGACCCTTGGTTTCCAGAGATCGGGTCGGTCCATTAAAGTGGATCCACACCAGTCCTCCCAGTCATTTTTGTCTGATAATAAGGAGAATCACTCTGCTTTTAAATCCAACCCACCTGGTCCAAAGAGGTCGATGAGCTTCCCAGAGTATGTGTCGGACAGCCAGAGAGATTTTGGAGAAGTGAGTCCGGACAGGGGAGGATTTAGAAGTTGTGTTGGATCCACCAAAGGAAGCTCTAATGCGCTGGGAACAGAAACAGCAAAGACTGGGCACATTCAGTCTAGTGGCCCCACCCAAAATAACCCAATCGCCAATAATGACAGTGAAATGATTAAACACGTTCGCCTCAGAAGCCCCAGCCCTGCACAAAGCAGTACTCCACACTCATCTGCCAAACCACCCACAGCCCCCAAGACTGTATCCCAAGACCAGATAAATGTGAGTAAACGCTGTTTTATAAATATTTCATGGTTTGGGTCTCTTAAAATGTTTTTTAATATGAAAATTATAAATGTAAATGAAAATCTTCCAATATTCCACATCTTGTCCTCAGAACACAAAGGACGTGACCAGAGCAGCCACCCATCTAACACCTGATGCAAAACCACAACCTTCTGTCACAGTGACAGACAGTGTCGTGGCCCCTGGGCCTCCGCCGGTAACGCTGTTTGGTCCAGTTAAAAAGTTCAGACCAGTGATCTCTAGATCAGTTGAGAAAGACACATCTCTGCACAGCAGCCTGATGGAGGCAATCCAGACAGGTGGAGGCAGGGACAGGCTCAAGAGGGTGAGTTAAACGGGGCAGTATATACGGATGGATGGATGAGAAGGAAAGAGTGATTATAATGCCAGCTGGACGAAAACTATGGGGTAGCATTTGCCGCACTGCCAGTAATAGAAATGCACTATATTTTTACTTCTGCAATTAAGACTAAGTGTTAATGATAGTGTTGGCTGGACTACAAGAAGGAATATTGATTTTCCTGTTTTTATTTCATTATAAGATAACCACTTCAGGTCCAAGCAACGTGAAGAAAGCATCTTATGTTGAGGAGGAGAATGAGAGGTCTGCTCTTCTGGCTGCCATTAGAGCTCCAACCAGCTCCGGAAAGCTGAGGAAGGTAAAAATACTCTCTTACCTACTCTATGAGTAAATCATTTGCAGAACACCCTCTTTGAAAGAGGCTGCTAGTATTGCTGTATACTCTTAGTCTTGTTAAAAAAGAACCAACACTTCCGTGCTTATTGCAATTGCACATATAGGAGAAGAGGCATGTTTAATGGAAAATAATGCAAAATCTTTGTCTGTATTGTTAGCAAGTTAGCAGCTCACAGAACCGTGCACTAAACAAGTTATGCAAGCATGGGTGTCTATTTCCATCGCTCTGTGTGGACTGTGAGCTGCGGTTTGCTGTCATGTAAGAACCCATGTGGAATGAAAGGGGCAGAAAACGTGCTGCTGGAGCTGAAACATCTGCGGCTCTATTCTGGAGGTTCCTTACCAGAAGTGGAATCTCTGGAATGCTGCATGACTAAATCAGACTGGAACACTTCTCACAAAAAAAGTAGAAAAATGTAACTAAATAAATATGAGATACAAAAATAAGATAAAATTATATAACTGTGAAAAAATGCAGGAGGATTAGAAGAGAAACGAGTATATCTGTGTATGGATCAGAGGTTGATGTTTCATGCCCTTGTGCATGTTTAATGCACATATGTGAGAACGGCTGTCCTCCTGCCTGTCTTATTGTGTCTAGAGTTACCATTGTCTCTCTTCTTTGTGTCCTGCAGACCAAATCTGAGGCTGCTGATGAGCTTGAGAGGTTCAGGAAGGCTTCTGAGGAAGAGAGAGGCGCAGGCCCTCCCCCCTCCCCCTCTCCTTCCTCTTTGACTTGCACTTCTCCTGTCTTTACTCCGCCACCGCCGCCACCAGCACCCGTGTTTGCACCTCCACCTCCTCCCCCTGTCCTGCCCCAGGGTAAGCCTAACACTGTGGCACATCCAAGTGCTAACGCCCCCATGAACCCTGCCATGGCCAGGGAGGCTATGCTGGAGGCCATTCGCTCCGGATCTGCTGCTGAGAGGCTGAAAAAGGTACTAACACAGAAAAATACAACATCTATTTCCAACACAAAGTGAAAGTTGTTGCAGAACTGATGAGGACATAGAGTTACACTTATATATTAAATATCACACACATCCCGTCGGATCAAATACATCAGAGGCTTCTGGCTTCCAAATCTCTCTCATTAGTCCTGTCTGCAGGAAAGGGAAAAATACATAAACTGGCAGAGAAATGAAAAATAAAACAAAGAAAGCTTAACAAATAAAAATTTAGCAACAGCACAGCAAGTGATGAATATCATAATGACTTTTTTTTCATGAGTCTTGGTGCACAGGATGGCAGAATTTTACCCATAGAGACTCTTGCCAGAGGAAGAGAGAAAAAAGGAGACAGATACGAAAATAGGAAGAGACAGAAAGGATAGAGGCAAGGAAACCAGAGACAGCAATAGAAAAAAATACGATTTAAACTAGTGTCCTCTTTCTTCTCGCATCTTCGGCTTGGTTTTGCTTCGTTGAAAGACATCAATGGCAGAACAAAGATCTCCTGCGGTGCAGCAACCGGGAAACTGTAAATGAATCGCAGATTGCAACATGCTACAGCTTCATCTGACAGCTATACTGTACTGCTGTGTGAATATTTTAAAGCTGATACAGTTCAGTTTCAGGTCAGCAGCTGTGTAAATTGCAGAAATGTTTTTCCACATTCTTTTTTTCCCGTCAGTTAAGTCAGACAGAATCAACAGCAAAGAATGAAGTTTTAGAAGGAGGAGAATAAGGCAAATAAGAACAGTTTTTTTACCTCATCAAATCTGAATGTGGTAAAAAAAAACACAATAGTTTTAGTTTAGGCATTTTCTCCGTATCCACTTAGACACCACAAACCACAGAACCTGATATATTCTTTCCAGCATGCCATGAACTATTACCCCTGTCATTACCAAAGCAGAGAATTACAAACATGACATGTTGTGTCTCTTTTAACTAGGTCGCTGCACCCACAAAGACAGTCCAAGTGAATGGCAGACTGGGAACAATCCAAGCAACCTCCTCAACACTTCCTCAGCAATAGGAGGGGAAGCCCACACACTGCAGAGAGGAATACATATATCATTATTAATAATTCATTTCATTTTTTATTTAGTTTTTTGTCATTGTGCTTTTCCAGACATTTGGAAAACTGGATTGAGTCACATTTTGATGGAACGCTATCAGGAAGTTTTGGGGAACTTTATATTATGCGTGACACAAATTCCAAGAAGTAAACTAGGAATAAAGAAGGATTTATTTAGATAAACTAGATTATTGAAAAAGGGCTTCACAGCTCTCACTACTGGTCTGGGGCCTTATGCTTACACGGATGCACTAAAACTCAAATAATTTTGTATAAAATGGGAATGGTATAAACACTTCTTTTAAGTGGAATTTTGGTAGCCAAACACTTCCAGTAACATCTTCTAAAAAAGGTGTCACAGGTAAAAGGTTTGCAGTGATGTCCACTCATAATACCAGATCTCAGATCAGTTGGCTTCTAACAATAGCTTGCTGCAAAGCGTTTATGTCCATCTTTATAACATATCGCTGTTCCGAAACATATCTTGCCATCTGTACTTGAATTCAGTAGTTTTAACTGGAATGTTGTACAACATGTGTGCCAATGAAAGCAAATTTAAATTGTTATGCTATGTTCTTTTTTTCCAGATTTTGTTTTGTTTTGTTTTCTTTTTTTACCACAGTTAAGTTATGGATGCCTTATACTGTTGCTCATTCAGTGTTATGTATATGATGTTTGCTGTAAAAATTCTATAAGGGGTGCAATTAGTTGGACCAGATGAGGTTTCCAGATTTGAACTTATTATTATTTGTTTAAAAAATTAAGAGAAATTAAAACATAAGTACACTTAAGAAAATAATGGATCGATCCATTGACAATGTTTGATTTTTTTTGTGTGAAAGTATATTTTATCCAGATCTGGTCCATAATGCCAACTTGCCAGCTCTGAGGAGTAAGATGGTGGTGACTGACTAGTGCCTTTTAGCTCAATATACTCCTGTTTTAGCTTCTAACCTTCATTTTTGCTGCTGTTTAAAATCTAAAGACATTGTCATTCAAGGTCAGAAACGTTACTTGTACAGTAGCAATATGACTGGCCGTGCCTTTGATGTTAACTATACATTCGAGAAATTGAGATGAACCCTTCCTTTTCTTGACATTTCAACATTTTTGAAGCACTGTTATTCAAGTAAATCCATGGTGGATGTCACCATGAGAAAAGAGATTAGCTAACAAATCAACAGTATGTAATACAAACCTACAGTCACAGGAAAGCAGTAGTTTAGGTTATATTTGGCTTTGATTTAGGCAAATATTATTGGTTGCATTCTGCTCCACTGTATAGGTGAAGTTTACATTATGGAGTAGCTTATGTTGATAGAGAGAATGTCATGGCAATGAATCATCTGTAGAATAAAGAAAAACCTAGAGCATCCATATTCAGGTGTAAATGCTTGCTGCTGTAGATTGTGAGAAAAATCTAAGTAAAGGGAGTTTCCTAGTTTCAAAGATTTATTTTAATTCATGCTCACTTTCAACACTTTAATATTATATGTTTTACCTTGAGAGTGAGAACCTTTTCTGTTTTTCTTCTCAAACTTGAAGGGAACATTTCATTTCTGCTAGATGTTTTCATCTACACGCAATAGCCTACAGCACGTTGTAGCAATGTATATTTTGTAAACTAAAGAAAGATCATCGTCGTGAAAGATTTGATTCAAATCTTTGATAGAGAGCTATTTCACTGATAGTGTGAACATTTTATAAGCTATTGCTTTGTAAGAGCACATTGTTTTGTTTTTTTGGGAAGGTTGCACAGTTATATTTGTCTACTCTACTTCTTGATACAATAAATAATTTTGCAATCAACTGAAAACTGACTTTTTAGCTTATATTCCTTTATTTTGTATTCAATTTGCATTTCTTCCTCCTCAAATAGCAGTTAGACCAATGTTAGATTGGACAGATGGTAGTGTGAACCTTGCCCTGGAGAGCGTCATTCATCTGATGTGCCTGTGCCGTTCCCAGCACTGTGGATGCACTGTGGTCATCCTGCTGTCCTTATGAAATATATCGCAGCCTCTCTCTCTCTCTCTTTGCCACACCACAGATGAGCTACTATTCCGGGCAGCAGCTCATGACCCTGACTCATCACTATGTGGTCACATGAAATGACTCTCACAGAACTTCCATCTAACCTGCATTCCTGATTCCTGAAACACTAGTCATTGTGCACTTCCACTTTCTCCCAGAGGCAACTGAACGTAGTAAATATCAACATAGTTGCAAAATCACACAGAAATACACAGTGCAGATATGCATGTTGGTGGAGAAATCTCAGATTCCTTGTCATAAAAACATCTGATGGACTGGCATGTGTGTGAGGTAGAAAGTATACTGACGTAAAATAAAGTATAGAAAGTTAAGTGACATTAAACTATCAGTTCACCTTAAACCAACACTGTATCTCTTTAATAAATCTTCAGTTCATAGGTGTTACCAATTGAAAAGTGAATGGCTGCAGTTTAATGGCCTGTTTTCAAGGATTTCACTGACCAGTCCAGGGTGAATGTTCAGTACATTCTTGCAGAGGAAGAAGTCAGAGTGCGTATGGGCGATCTTGGCTGCTTTGGACAGAGAGCAGTAAATTCCTGCAGAGGACCACAGGCTGTTTTGTGGGTCAAAATCCATGCAGTCATTCTAATCTGCCTTACAAATCTCTGAAGGGCGTGTAAACTATGGGTGGGTGGATGTCTCTGTGTGTGTGGGTGAGTGTGAGTGATATTTTTGTTGTGAGTATGTACGTGTGTTTGAGCTTGTGCCTGTGTTACGGTTCCAAACCATTTTAACCAACGTAAACAACGTCTGAATCAAGAATTACCAGAAGATCGCACCACATAAGACAACAGAAATAATTTTATTTTGGTTTGGCTTTGGTTACGCCTTTGCCAACCGTATTGGTGACTTTGTTGCCATAACAGTTTCACATGTAGGGCCTAAGGCAGGCCACTTTAGTAAAAGCCATTCCCCCACTGCCTCGGCTTATATTACAAAGCTTTGTCAGTCTTGACTTATGAGTGATGGACACAGTGACAGCGACTATCAGCGGGGGTTTGTATTGACTTTGTTTTCTGATGTTGAGAAGTCTACTATGTATCTGATCAATCAATTTCAACAAAAGGCCTGTGTGATGCTGAATGTCTGATGAGGTGAAATCAACATAATGTGTGTTTAGTTTATATGTCGTGCTAGTCTCACAGGAAGAATGCATTGTTGCCTGGTGGCACCCTGAATATGAGTGACATGATATGTATGTGTGTGGTGTACTGGTTACACAATGTCTGCTTTTTGAGTGTGTCTTTATACACTAAGGGGACACAGTGTGAGCCCCCTGTTGTCCTGTTTCAAACATACACACACACACACACACACATCTCAGGACTGATGACCCTTTCACGTCAGACTCCCATGGTGTGTTCTCATCACTTAAGCTTATCCAAGTCTGAAAAATGTATGAAAAATGAAGTGAAGCCTGGGTCAGAGCTTTATCTGACAATGCTGTGGACTTCAGGGCAGAGGTGGGAACAAGTCATTGTTTTGCAAATCACAAGTAAGTCTCCAGTCTTTGCACTCAAGTCACAAGTTAAGACAGGCAAGACCCAACTCATAAACTATCAAGACTTGTCAAGAAACAAGTCAGTTTGTTCTCCACTTTCAAACAGCTGTGGCAGCCTGTGGCCTAGAGGTTTGGAATAGGGCTTGCAACTGGAGGGTCGCCGGTTCGCCGGACAGGTCATGGACTGAAGTGCCCTTGAGCAAGGCACTTAACCCACACACGCTCCCCGCGCGTGCATGGTGTGTTCACTGGTGTGTTAAAGGATGAGTTAAATGAAGAGGACACATTCACTGCTTGCCGTTTCAGTGTGTGAGTGCCAGAAAAACTGAACCTTAATCTTAATATATTACATTTACAGAAATGACGAAGCCTTTTGCATTTCTTTGTTTAAACAAATACAAAACAAGTTTGTTCAATCAAGTGCAACTGAACTTAGTTAGAAAAAGCAGTGCTGACATTGCACTGTCATAGCATAGAGCATGAGTCGGGAGAAGGTATCAAGTCTTTTCAACTCCAAGTGAAGTAAGTCAATGGTGTTAAAGTCCAAGTCAAGCTGCAAGTCTTGGTGATCAAATTTGTGACTCGAGAGTCCAGGTCAAGTGTTCACATCTCTGTTTCAAAGTCTTTACCTTTAGTGCATGTCCCTCCTCTGAAATATTTTATTAGTTTCTATATGTTTTGTACTAGTTGCCAGTTGAAACTGCAATGACACATGAGCTGAATGTCCACCTGTTGCTGTCTGTCATATACTGTAAACACCAGAAGGTCTTATGCAACATCCTTACAAGGCTCCGAGGAATAAAACACATCAGTGTGGGGAAGGTAACTCTGGTGCAATGAGATTTGACCCCCAGTTGTGCAACATACGTAACTAAATACGTCACGGCTACTGGTGTTTTTATTGTTATTGTGCTGGACAGAGCAGGGCTTTTAATTAACTTTAGTCTCATGGTGTTCTTCCTTTTAGGTAATAATCTGTAAGACTGCCATATAAATACAGCGACTTTTGCCCTTTGGTACAGCCAGTTAACTGTTCATGAAAAACATTTATAATTCCAACAGTGTCACATTTTTAGAGGCAAAATCCTTTAACAAAAATTAAATTATACCAACTTAAAGTTCAATGCAAATGTATTCAACACATGCTCTGAAATGAATGTACGTATGTAACATATGTATATAGATTTAAAGTTCTGATCTTATTTTCATAACCATTATGAATAAAAGACGTTGTTTAAACCTGGCCAGAGCAAAACCAAGCCCTTGATTTTGCTTGTGTTATATGGGATGCCTTCAATGTGGCCTGTCCCTTAAAACTGCAAAGTATGGGAACAGAGGTGGGAATTTAAGCAATTTAAATGGCCATTCATATGAATGGTGTAAGAGCTAATTATGGTATTTGAAGCACGTTTTAAAGGGTTATCATTTGCAAAAAGAAAAAAGACTAAAGGGGAAATGTATGGGTTATAATCATTGTCACCAAATGCACAAATCTGATTATTTGATAGCTAACTTGGTTTAAGAGAAAAGTCAGAGAGAAATAATTTGCTATTGAGCCACTGCATGCTTTGCTTAAAAATAATGTTGAGTACATTTTTCAACACAACTTAAAATCTTGTATATTTATACACTGGGCGACGCCTTTATTGATTCGCTTTTTTTCACTTCACTAAAGGTACAGATCCTGCGTGTTTTATCAACAGCACACACTGAACTCAGTGAGACAGCTCTTCAAAAACAGCGGAATCGTCCTGAACACGCCCTTATTCCCATAAGACGTGAACGCCGCATTAATCACCCCTCACTTGTGGGCGTGGTCTTTTCAGAGGGGGAGGAGTTGTTTGCGAGCGTGTGTGCTTGTATGTGTGTGTACGTGTCCGTGCATGTGTATGTGTGTGCGTGTGTGTATCCTCCCCGGCCGCATGAGATGAGCTGCCTGCAGTCTTTGCGGCCACTGTTTTCGCCTCCTCCTCCTCCTTCTCCTCCTCCTCTTCTCCTTGCCTCTGTCTATCTGTCCAGTCCGGGAATGTTGACCACCGTGGCCTGATCCGACGCCGCCGAGTGTCCCTTCATCTCCTGACTGCCACTCTCCGTGTTCCTCTCTGAGGGTCGTAGCCTGCCTGATCCTGCTGTAAGGTGAGTGCATGTTACCGGACGAAGACGCTGTTCTCATGCTCATGTGTGTGTGTGAGGTGGGGGATTAAAAAGTCCGTGGAGAGTGGGCAGCGAGCGCGTGTATTAAAAGTTTAACGTGCTGTTGTGATGACACGCACTGTTTTGCGGGTCGGAACACATGTGCGCACTGCGCGTGACCGCCTAGCAGGACCCGGGTCCATGCTGGGTCCGTGCCCTCCTCTCTGACACCGTAGCAGCCAGTCATTGAACTTTGAAACAAGTTTATTCATCGGATCGCGCTGTTGCTTTTAACTGTATTCACTTTACTGTATTCCTACTGTCTGTTCCGGGGTAAGTACGCGTGCAGACAAACCAGAATCTCGTGCACTTTTCTGCACCTTTCCCAACCTTTTACAGTGATTCGAGTGTCTCTTGGGAAACAATATTATGATCCCAACAGCCTGCCTTGTTTACGATTGCATAACAGCAGTCTACAGTGGCCCATAGCCTACTTTCTATCCAGTAGGACTCCAGCTCCCCGCGTTACCCCCCACCCCCCCTCCAACTCAATTCTGTGAGAGTTTCGCCAGTCTCGCCTTATCGCCTTATCCTTTTGGCAGCATTTGCTTTGGGGGTGGGGAGGGGGGAGAAAGAGGCGTTTTCCCAGGGATACTCATGTAACCCTACTGCAGTGGTTACCAAAGTGGGCTCTGAGGTCCCCCAGGGGGTCCTTGGGTGGGTTCCAGGGTGTCCCCAGTAAAGTGAGGGAATAGTTGAGTTGAATCAGTTTTGGAGCAGCTTTAAGAAGAACAAGTTTTTTTTAATTACTGAGCTGACTGTAAAAAGTGTTATCAGTGCACTTGTTAAGCAGGTCTGCAGTACTGAGTCAATATAACTTCAAGAGCACTCCCAGAGGGAGTGTGTTGGGAAGTCTTATCAAATTGGGCTGCATGATGTGGGTTGCTTTATGTAAAAATCTTTAGGAATCCCTAGTTCACCCATTCCCCTTCAAGCCCCCACAAACGTCAGCCCGAACACTTTAAAGGCACACAGAAACTGTATAGGTGCACCACTCCTCTAGTGTTTCATTTGTTTTTGAAGTCTGCTGGAGCTTGTATATAAAGTCAATAATGCAATATTTTGTCTCGGCTATACATTACTTTAAGAAAATGTTGAATGATGATAACACTTATAGAAAGTAGAGCTGCAAAGATCAGTCGATTAGTTGTCAACTGTTAAATTAATTGGCCACTGTTTCATACTCTTTTTTTTGTAAGACAAAAAGTCAAAATTGTCTGATTCCAGCTTACTAAATGTCAATATTTTCTGTTTTCTTTACTCTTCTAAGGCAGTTAACTGAATAACTGAGTTGTGGACAAAACAAGATATTTAAAAATGTCATCTTTGGGCTTTAGGAAACACTGATCGACATTTTCCACCATTTTCTTATATTTTATAGACCTGTAATCTATTAATTGTGGAAAAATAAACAGTAAGAGATACACCTTTGCCAATAAGGGGACACATGATTTAGCAAAACTAAATAAGTTTAACATGTCTTATCAAAACAACCCAACAGCAGTTTGATTGACATTCCCAGGACCGCACCCAAAAAAAACACTATTTAGGAAAATAAATAAAGATAGAGATGTGAGTTTTTGGAAATGATCCCAGTCACTTCCAGACAGTGAGGCAAAGAGCTTTTCATTAAACACTGGTATTGGATTGGTACCAGGTGTAGGTATAGATATTGAGGCTGACAAACCATATCAATGCACCCTTAATCGACAATGAGAATAACTGTAAGTTGCAGCCTAATAGAAAGGGTACGTGAGTGAGACAGAGCCTGATCATTATCTAATCCAACTTTCTGCGTAAAGGTCTTGACAAAGCAACTCTTCATAGATAGTCTAATCTGCCCTGTCATTTGGGCACTGTTCCAAATCAATTCCTTTATTGGCTGCATGTGGACTCTGCAGAAAGTTGCATAACCACCCAAATTTATGATTCTGGGAAGTATTGACGTTGGCCTGTGTGTTCTGAATGCAGATCAGGGCTCGCACTGGGAATGTGGAGTTAGACTGGAAGGAGGCACGTAGGGACTGGTGAGTTTTTGTGAGTAATGCATCCCAAATCTGTTCTCTCTGTACACATTTTCAAAGAAAAAACATGTCAAAATCCTGAGTTAAAAAATTTAAGTTACAATAACATTGGGTTTGTCATTCAACCATAGGTGCGACCTCTGGGATTAGAGAAACACTGGATAAAACAAGGCTTCCTGATATAGTGCCTGGTGGTTTTGAGTGCATGTAGTCATCCATCACTTACTGGCCTGATAACGATTGGATTAGTTAAAGCCCTGTACACTTAAATGAATTAGTATGTCTTAAATGTAACCTCATACCTTTCAGAATTAAAGCAAGAAAAGCACAGGCAGCAGCCTTTCTGGAGTCACTGAAGTGAAATACACAATCTGGCCAACCACTGATATTCCACTCAACTTGGCAACTCACACTGGAGCATGTAGATACTGCACACATGCACTGTGTGGTTGAATATGAAGTAGTTTGATCACGTGGCTACTGCTATATGCAGTCTAAAACATGCTATAGTTGTGTCTCTTCAAGCATGTCATTTTTTTGACACTCTCCCATTCATAGCCCAAGAGGATTTCTCTTTTCCTTGCCCCTGCCCATTATTTCCTGCTTTCTTTCATTTAATTACGTTGTGGTCACATCTCTGTGCACATGGCAACCGCTCTAGCTGCGGTTTCTTTCACCCCCCCCAGCACCAGTCCTGCTATTTCAAGTCCATGCTCAGTAAGCACAGGCATGACGGGGCATGAACTCTGCAAGACTACAGGCTGCCAAAAGGCTGCTGACTGCACATATTGCACATAATTATACTTACAATAAGCTATACTCAACTCCCTCTAGGATTCAGACCTGTGTGTTTTGTCTTTCGAGAAACTCTAAAGAATCTAAAAACCATTCGGTTCTGCTGCTCATACTCCGCTTGTTTTTGATTGAAATACTGTGTGCTTGGCAGTGATAACCCCAGAGATTGGTTGCATAATCAAAACCTGAGCCTCATTTTAAACATAAGCACTTTTCTTGAAATACACATAAGGGTGGATACCCCCCTTGCCCTTGCTTGTATGCGTATAGTTTCAGCTACCATCCATGGGGAAAAGTGGCAGAGATATCCTATTAGCTGGTATTGGTGGTATAAGAGCTTGTGGTCGTGCTCCAGGCAGCATTCCATTGGGTCTTGCGTCAGTCAGCAGTCATTCAGCACTGGTTAGTCTAGGCTTATACACTGTTAATACCCCCTCCCTGATGTCATGACACCATTAACCCAAGCCTGCTGGGGGACCACAGCACAGTTCATGTCAGTTGACTGACTCTGCCTGCATCTAAAAACAGAGCAACTGCACCATGTGTACCACAACGCTCAGCTGGGCTGTCAGTGGTCGAAGCAATGTTAGGGACTGCTATTTGTTTTATGGCTGAAGGTTAAGTTTGTACTGTTGCATAATGAGGTATCATTTCTAGAAATTACTCTTTTCTCTTCTGTTAAAATGTTTGGGTTACCACATACTTGGCCTTAATGCATGCTACAAACTTTTACATTTACGTTACTTCAATTGGTACTCAACCACAAGTTAACAGCCCTTAAGACTTCTGTGACCACTTATTGTTGACATTACAGCCCAATTAATGTTTTATGTACTTGGTATCTGAACCACTGAGTAATCATGTTCTGCTTTGTAAGGAGTCATTTCTAAGAACCTACACCCTCGCCAGAGGAAAAACTCTGTGGTATTATTCTTCCCCCTCCGCCTCCATACTGTAAATATGGACGTATACAGACTCCATTCTCACTGCTTTCCACATGCAACCCAAGGTGATGTGATGCTTGCTTGTCTAACCACCAAAGTGTACAGTGGATTGGGTTTCTCACTGTCTGGTGTTGGTCCAAATGTGGCTGAAACCCAAGCCTGCGTGAGAGGCAAGAATGTTGCCTTTATTCTGTAGGTAACTGAACACCTGAGGGACCACATGCTCGGGTGGGTACAGGTAATGTGCTGTGGATGCACCGTGATGTGCCAGATGAAATGATCTCTCCAAAACATATGTACACCGTTTTTTTTTTACCCCAGCTCTCGTGTTTTCTTGCTTTTATCACTACATGTCTGTCGTCTCTAGGTTGATCTTTGTCTCTTTGTCCCTCTGTCTACCCTATTGTCTGCCCCTCGCTCCTAGTTTCACTGTTCATATCTCCGTCTCTCTGTTGATCTGTCTCACCGTACCAGCTGGAATCTGCAATGCAAAATCAAAACAAACCATGGTTAGTTGGCTTTGCTAGATGTACCGTACGATTAAAAACAAAAAGAGCTTTTTTCTTCCCCGAAATAATTCCCAGTGCGAAACCTCAGAACAATACAGCCATTTTTCTGTTCTTGAATTATAGCAATGTCCTAAGCCTCATTTTGATTCCCTCTCTAACTCTGAATATAGCACTTCTGACCACGTATGCATGTATTTTGTCATACATAATTGCCTTTTCTGCCCTCTGGTTTTCTAGTATTATAGCCAGACTTGGAAACAATCAGGGCTTAGAGTGGTGTACTTTGGTACTTAGAAAGAGAACTTTCGTTGAGTCCTTCTTAATATGATTTTTCTCAGCCAGGCAAGTTTGTTAGCATTCCAAAGAGTTAGTAAGTAAAATAAATCCTGTTCCCCTTTCTCTCCAAGTTATCACATAGAACTCCATCCCTTTCCAGATAACAGTTCAACGTCTCACCGACAAGGTCAGTTTAAATTTGGGTTTGATGTTTCCTTTTGTTGTAAATTAAATCTATGGGTCAGCCGATATTAACTATTAGATTATTGTTAATAATCAGGAACGGTGTATGTGTTCTCCGATATTTTACTTTTTTTTTCTTACAGAACATAAAATGCAAAAAACTGCTTGATGTGATTTAGAAATGGTCATTGTTACATAGTTTGTTCAGCAGAGCGCTGGACAAATAATATGGAACTTTCCTCTATCACCAACACATGGATGGAAACAGCGAATGGGCAGTAGGGTAGGGGAATACTTTTTGTAAGATGGTGCGGTAGATGACAATGGAATACATTGTTTGCACAATGTATAAAAATGTCTAATACTGTTAATTCTACCTAGTTAAGTAATTTATTAAAGCAAGCAGCATTCTGGGCAGCTCTGCATTGTTCTATCGATGCAAAATTGGTGCACAATCCACATAAAAAAGTTTTACTTTCAATCAAGTGAAAAAACTTGGCACAACAATCCAGCTTTATTAGGGGTGGGAATCACTAGAGACCCCATGATCCAATATTACCACCATACAGAATGTGCAAAAGCCCTAGATTCCATTATTTCAGTATCAAAAAGTTCCATTTTCATATCAAATCTTTTCAATATTAATGATTAATGTAATCAAACATACACATAGCATCCTTGTATCATTGCAGTTTTGCCATCCAAGATATTGCAATACTTGTTTTTTGGTGTACTGAGACAGTTGTGTGTATTGTATAGCATCAGTCATTCAGTGAGCTTATGTGCTACAGGTGTAGTAAAGATGGTATCTGAGAAGGCAGATCCATCCAACGCAGCCCTCTGGGACCACCATTACAGCCAACTTGTGCACAACCACAATTGCTCCCAAACTCCGTCCATTCATCTATGGCATTGCATAAGACCAGTTCTCCCAAGCAGCCCAATGAAATCCTCATCCAATTAGGCACTGTCCACGTTTCCAAAAGGCCTTTCTCTCATAGACTGGTGCTATTCAGCCTCCCCCGGCATGACATCAGGCCCTCTCTTATAGCCCCACTTTACGCTGCTGCTCTCAAATAATGAAAGCTGCCAATTAATGACTAATCAACATGTGCAACAAGCACATCCAGTGAGGAGTGACTACCATCTAATCTGCTGATTAAAACAGAAGACAGAGATGCTCTGTTCAGCTCTCTCTCCCGTCTCTCAGTGTTGCATTGCTGCAGGAACAACAGCAAGCCCACACACACTCTTATACTCTGACAACCTCATTTGACAAGGTTGGAGGTTCATAATTGGAAATGTTTGTAATTTTTTTGGGAATATCCAAAGATATTCCAAAGTTACTTGGAATTTCACATATTTTGATCAGTGTTCAGTGTCGGTATTTGTTGCCTACAGCAAAGGTTTGTGCATTTTCAAACTTTTGTTTAGCGTTCCACAGGATTTTTTTAAAGGGTTCCCTGTAGGGCTAAAGGCTAGAGGGAATCAGAGGGGAAATCTGCAGCCCACAGCTACACAATACAGTAAAGCAGACATCTTTCTCCCCATGCCACTCCCCGTCTCACAGACAGCACATTTCTATAGGTCGCCTCGCCATAGGAAGTTTTGATAACTCACAGCGTCGGGCTAAATATTCTCACTTAAGGCGCCTGGCTAATTTAAACATATACAGTAGAATAATTGACCTCCCCTCTTCCCAAGGGTTGGGTTACGGTCAGTACATTCACTTCAATGGGCTCTCCACAAGTCCCCAGACACTGAGTTGGATCTGTGCCATTTCTTGAATTAAGACGCTGTTTATGTTCTGGACTGAAGTGGTGCAGGATGAGGGTAGGGGTCTGATAGGGGGGGGCGAGGGTTTGAAGGAGAGGGGAGGGAGCTGTTGTGTTACAGTGAGGCATGGGTTAACAGTGGTAATCTGGGGGATGGGAGGTTTGGGTGGTGGGTGTGGTACGTAGGAGAGGGGTGTGACCAGTGTCAGTGCCAGGCGTAGCAGTTACATGGAATCAAAACTGTTAAGTTGCCTTGAGGCTGTAAAAGCAAACTCTTAGGTGATAGACACTAAACTGTTCCATCGGTGTGACGGGACCTGCAGAGTCAGGATGATGTTCTGGTTGTTTGTCATCTCAAGAGACTCCTTTCACATTACACATTGTCATTGAATCCAATTTTAACAGGAAAATATGTATGAGTTGCTTCAAATATGTGTTCTTATGATCACAAAGACAACTGTCACCTAGAAAATCCTGTATCCTTCATGACTCATTTCACCTGTGATTGCTCAGCTGAGATTATAGGACAGGTTGCTCTCAACTGGCTTTGCGTATGTGACTGAAACTGATCAGATTTATAGCTAGAGTCGCATAGGGTCATGAGCACCAGCTGCCAGCCAAATAGCCATCTGCTTAATTGAGAAACATTTGACTCAACCCTTTTTTAATCCAAACACATTTTCCCTTTCTCAAGAAGTGTCAAAAGTTATGTTTAACCTAAATTAAAAATGTGTATTAGTGTTATTTCAGTTTAGTTACTAAAGATCCAGACATGTAAGAGGCTTTTACCAGGAGCCGAATTATCTACAGTGGTCTCCTCCTCACCCAAACAAATTAACTAGGTAATTTAAACTGTATAAAAACTCTGAACAAAGCTGTTTCACATTAAAATCTGTGTTTCTCCAATAAGGCTTGGCAGGCTGGAGCTGAGATGATGCTAACATTTGCTCAGCTTGTTTCTCTAATAACTTAAAATGCTGACATTCAATGACTAAAGTCCTTCTTCTGGTTAAAGTATTTGGTAGGAAATGACCAAGATCTTAAAAGTGTATTGTAAAATGTGGCTTTATCGTCTGGCAGACAAACACACTGCTGACATGCACAGAGGGGATGTGGAGATTGTCTCAGTGATGCCTCGAGGTGCGATGGGATTCCACAGATCACACAGAATCCAACACAAATACAGCAGGCGTGGGGGATATTTATTCTTGTGTCGTCACCATCGTTATCACAGGATAGAATTTAAGAGATGAAACTATGAGAGACAGTTTATTGTCGGGCTTAACCTTGCATTGTCTTCCAGTAAACCATATGTAACCTTTTAGGAAATCATGCATGCATCGGGCCATCATACATCAAGGAAATGACAGTAACTAACACAGAGACATGACACATAATGTTTAATCCACTTTTCCTTTACTGTGTCCAGCTAAAGCTGTTACTCTTTCCTTCTAGAGACAGCTTCTAAACATAGCTTATTAAAAAAAGCTGAGCTTTTCCCATAATAAGTTCATAGAGTTTACACAAATTAGCCCTGTGAGATGAGGCAGACAGATTTTTATTGGAACACTGGTGATTAGAGAGTGATCAGGGAGTGATCAGACTCCCTACAGGAGCCGGTGGGTTGGTGCGTCTGCAGGAGCCGGCTGTAATGGTCAAAATCCTGCAGGAGCAGTTGGGTGTGAGATTGAAGAAACAGACTTATGCAGACCTCTACCCCAGGGTGTAGGAGATAAAACACTTTGTTCCCTGACTCGACCTGACCCCTAGAAGCATAAAAACGTGCCATTTGACCTTCTGATACCTAAGTAGGAAGCTTACAATCAGTGTGAGTTGTCTTACATATGCACACA
>CAFUXE010001426.1:378202-391526 GCA_903364295.1 Serranus cabrilla
ACACACACACACACATATTCTGCCATATGTTCCTCACTTTCTTTCACCATCCACCCTATCCCCGGCTGGACCACAAATCAATCCATTCGTATGGTCGGGGTTCGCTATATTGCTCACGTTTTTTTCACAGAGTGCCCTATATGGAAAGAATGTGCTCTCTGCATTCCAAAGATGACTGAGCAGAGCTGAACAGCCCTGTGTTAAGCTGTGTCCAGTCCAATCAGCTGAAGTCAAGTTGACTGGGATGAACACATTTTACAATTCTATACACAGAGAAAGTAGTTGACACAGCTGCACAGCTGAGCTGTACAGATGCTGCCGTTGAGCACTGTGGACTTTCAGTTTATGGTTACCCAACGATGCATGTCTGAAAGATTAATTCCAAAAGTAACCAGAAAGGCTTTGTGCTGGGTTATTTTGTTACATATTTGATATGATTGATGAAAGAAATCTACACTCTGAATCGTGTGATTTGACAATGAATGCCTTATCCCGCTGACTTGTGCTATTTTTGCCAAAAAGGCCCAGACTGGAGACACATGACACCAGTTTCCATACCCGTAAGCCTATATTAGTGGTAGGTTCCTCTGTCTGCAAAGCTGACCCTGCATGCATCTGTGTATGCTGTGTATTTGAAGCCCTGTTTAGTTGAATTCACTTATGTTCCAAGAAATTACACAATACAGACTGTGACACCAGCAGAGTGGCCAGCATGAATTCAAACATGATCCTTCAACACATAAGCCATATGACATGTGTTTGGATTCTGTAACACTCAGTGTTGGATGAATTAGTTTCGTAGTCAGAGAAAATCTTTTCTGTCATGTAAAAGTATGATAAGTAATTTTTTTTATATAATATAATATCCAACAACAACTAAAATTAAAATTCTACTGGATTAAGGATTTCAGTCTTCGATGTCCGGATCTGAAGTTATCAGAGAAACAAGCTGAGTCAATATTAGTGGCAGCTCAGCTCCAGTGCTGGTGTGCTGAACAGCACCACTGGTTTAAATCACTGGGCCTATTTGTTTTAGATTGGAGGAGACCATTGAGATTAATCAGCTCCTGGTAAAAACCTCCCAAATGTGTGAGTATGTTTTCAGAGAGATGAGCTGAGCAAAGTTAACAGCAGCGGTTTAGCTCCAGCCTCTCTTTCGAAGTGCCAATAACCAGCAGAGCAACACTGGTTCCGCATTGTTTTAACTGGTTTTAAGCATATAGTCCATCTAGGCTCCCAGTAAAAAACTCCCAACAATAAACACAGAAGGACTTCTAACCAAGACAAACTGACTGCTCCGTGTTGATTTTTTGTTTTGATTGAGAAACCCCTAGTGGTAGAAATCTACATGTTGTGTGTTTAAATAAATGTGCTTTGGTAAACTGCAGCAGCGACTGAAAAAGTAGACTCACTTGTTCACTGCACAAAGTAATGCCAAAGTGTGTTTCTGGATGCCCCGTTGTGAATAACCCCCACCATTTCGAATGTTTTCCCAATTAGGGAAAGGATGGGAATATAGATAGAGCAGTGAACGCCTCAAAGAAGTATACGAAGCTTGGCAGGCAGCTCCAACCGTCAGTAGACAGGTATATACTCAGACAAGTAAACAGAGGTAAAGAGTGAGAGATAGGCAGGCAGACAGACTGACAAGGAGCCAAGCAGGAAGACGGAGAGGCAGAAATACAGACAGACAGGCTGACAGTTGAGACAGACAAACTAGACCAACAGGCAGACAGACGGGTTTAAAAAAAAATAAAAAATCAAACCGACTCCTGTGCAGCAGGACACAGGTTTATTTCAGGTTTGGCCTACATACAGTATGTGAGGTTAAAAGTTTAATATTTCCATTTTCCACTCTAGGTATTTTTATTGGAGTACTTTGGAAAGGCTTAGGGAAGGAAATCCAAGTAACCTGTTATTGGAGGAAGTTGTGGCCTAAATAAGTAATGGCTCTATTTAAAACCATAATGAGAGTTGATACACATGTTTCTAAATATAATTTAATCATTCGGAAAGAAACTTGCAAAAGAATTTCTGGAAGTTTGTTTTTGCTTTGCAGTCCCATATCTGAAAGTTTAAACCAGTTCATCTGCAGTGTATGCCGCATTTACCCTCATGTTTGGTTGCAAACAGAGGCACAATCCTGCAGCTTCTAGAGTCCTCTTAACATCCATCTTTGGTCTGGTGAGCTGGTCAGCCACTGATCCACCACCATGTAAAAGAGGAGAAGTGTTCGGGGAAATGTTTCTACTGTTTCAATTAGGCTTTACTTTAAATAGCCCAGGGTTCTGGTGATCCCAGGCTCGCCTTTGGCTTCTCTGCAGGGCTTATCACCTTGGGATGTTAAAGCTGGACCCTTGAGATGTAAGCATATGTCAGCACATAGCCCCCAGACTGACTAAGCATGCGGGGCCACCAGTAAGTGTCCCAGAGCAGCGACACCCTTCTACTTCAGGCAAAGGTTCATCTTCTCAGGCAGAGTTTTAGTTTCACTTTAATTATGACTCATAATTGATATGTTGCAACATCCAGTATAGTACGTAACACTCCAAATTGTGTAGTTTTCCGTACAGCAGTTGTAGAATTTCACCACGGTGGCGAAGTCTCAAACTAACTTTATGTAATTTATCTTATAGGTCCATATTAGGGTTTAGGCTTATTCATTTTTTTTCAGTTACAAGTTTGGCCCAACGGTTTTGAAAACAAGATAACTGAGATTAAACAAGAAGTGAATAATTTCTGTTTCACAATGATACTGTTTTGGTTATAAATCCCCCGCATCCTTTCCTTTACAGCAGTGCACTTTTACCCATTTTCACTGAGCAGAATATGTTAAATATAGTTTACTAATATGTTGACTATACGTTTAGTCATTTTCAGTAGGTTGTGGAAGTGCATGAATTAATCTTATTTCTTAGAATAAAATGTATTTGTATGTTTTATTTTTATATCATTTGTATTTATTTATATATTGTTTCATTTTTATTTTTTTATGTTGTTCAGTTTGAGTTTAAGAAGTTTAAGAAACTCCACTGTTAAAAAGACAATTTGATCAATTTGAATAAAAGTCAATGAGTACTCATGTTAAATGATTGTGAAAATAAAATGATAAAATGTCCATACCTGAGCAGCTCTAGTCCATATGCACTCTATTACAGTTGAATGAAACTGACTGACTTTTGAGTGAAGGACCCTAACTGAATAATTGTCTTAGTGTTTATGGCTGATTGGCTCAAGGGTGATGTCGTATAACATTGCATGTTCAAGCTCATTAAGTACAACTCGCATATACATCACATCAAAACGTACTGAGGAGATCTTCTATGATCTTGGCAGCAGAAAGACCTTGCTTATCCATTACAGACAGCATTATGATCTGGTTTTGTTAAATGTACATTATCAGCATGAAGTCGAGCAGTTATATGCTGCCATGAATGCGTGTTTGGGTAAAAATTAGACATATGACACTTGAAACTTTGACATTGTTGAATAATTCATTCTATTTAGTAAAGCTCATGTTTGCATATTAGTTTTATTTCAGATTTAGTATATTAAGTAAGATAAATAGATGCTTAGATAGTGTTTTGGAACACAAGATTGGTCTTGAACTCGAGACCTATTTTTAAGGTCTCAGTCTCACTCTGCTGCACTTGTACTTGATCGCCTCTTGGCCTTGGACAAACGAAACTCATGACTTCATTGGTTACTTAACTGGTCAAGACCAGAACTGCAGGGTACTTTATCACTAAGTTGCCTGTTAAATGCTGCATGGAAAGCCTGACATTTTTTCCATGTTTATATATATCTGGGCCTCTTTTCATAGGATTGTGGATCTTTCAGATCAATTTAAGGAGTGCCACAGGAGGAGGTTTGCATGTTCCACACTTTATCCTAAGCAGTGTGGGACTCCCACTGGTCTGACGTTGGTCTCGTCTCATTCTTAACCCCTCAAAGTCTTGGTCTTGTCTCTGTCCCAAGGCCCTCTGGTCTTCATGTGGACTTCAGTTTATGTCGTCTTGACTAAAACACAATTTGTAGTTAATGAGATAAAACCCTCCAGTATTTCCCATCTTAAAACAATATAGGTTGCACACTACAGAACACCTGCAGCAGATTGTTGTGTATATCCCCTGAAGTCTCACCCAGGATTTGCGATTCATGATCAGCATTATTAAGTCCCTTGCGTTTGAAGTTCACTAGCTAACATTCTCCCTCATGCAAGTTTGAGCAAAAATCTCTTTAATTAATCCAGATGCAGTCACCTCACCGCTGGGTACAGCCGCCGCACCCCAAAGTCCTCCTTTCTAGTGCTTGACACTGTCCGGATAATTGCACTGTCAAGGTCAGAGATGGTTAGGTTTCAGTACACTGTTCATGTGGAAGGAATCGAATCAAAGGGCTCTGAGAGGGTCTAATCCCTGCACTGGAATGGCTTTGATTGTGTCAGGGAGCAATTAAGCATAGGTGCGTGTGTGTTTGGTCAATATATCAGTCACTGAGAGTCACTGTGAGCACTTTGAAACTTGGGTTGCAAGGTATTTTAATGCTACATGGAACGCCTGGGCTTTTTCCCATGTTTTATCACGCACACCTGAAGCAGAGTTTTACGCCAATGGTGCTGCAAGGCCATACATTTTATCCAGTGGTATTTAATTAATGTTTACTATTTAATCCCCATAAAATGAAAGTGGCAGTTTTGATAAGGAGTTAAGCCCGCAGTGAGATACACAACCACTTTGTTTAGCTTCTAATGTCATTAGTTGAAATCTCCTGCTGTCCCTCTTGCACAACCTCCTGACTCCTGAAATATAATAAACATACAGTTCAGCCACAGCTAGTCAGTCAGTGTGTGGCGCCTAATGAGGGGCTGCTGGGAGAGTTTAGGCTGATGTTAATTTGTTTTGTTTTTGTTGTAAACTGTGTGTCTGTAAATAATGTGTAAATGACGAGCTGTCCTTGCATGCCAACCGGCCGGGCCACACACATGGACCCACACAATAATGCACACACACATATACACACACTCATTACAAGCAAGCCCTTTCAGCGGTTCCAGTGATCGTGGTGCCAAGCTCTTTGTTTAGAATGCATTCATGGTTTGGTCATTATTTTCAGGCCCAATTTTGGAGCTTTAAAAAATGTGTTTCATTTTTAGTTCTTAAAAAAAAAGTTGGAACGTTTTATTTATCTCATCAGCTGACACAATTTTACGGATATAAACTGCAGAACTAAACGCAGTCTTTTCAAGTTTTAAGCTATTTATTTTATTTATTGTTTATCTTCTCCGTTATCATTTATAGAATTGGATGATAATATAATACAATGTTTGTTTAGTGTATAATAATGTCCATCCATCCATTTTCCTTAACTGTTTATCCCAACTCAGCAGGATACACCCTTGACGCAGACTGGTCTCCGCTCAAAAACGACACTAGAGGGTGTTTGTACAGGCAGCAAAATATGACTCATATTTACATTTTAGGCTTTCCTCCACCGCCATCTTGCTGATGTAGTAGTAGTGATTGACGGAAATGCACAGTTTAAATGGCAGATGTTGTCAAATAACAAACAGCAGACTTTCCCCCAGGAGAACGGGGTTCGTGTCCCATGTGAAAACAATAGAAGTAAATTACTTTTAAAGTATCTTGTGTTTTTTATGTAACTTCTGTGGCTCCCAGTTTGTGAATTATGTTTTTTTTGCCTAACTTCCGTAGCTCCTTTCAGCCCTGTAACTACTGATACTATTCCTGATATTTATGTGCATTTATTGTTGGTATTTTTACTGTCTTTGATAACGTCTAACCAGGACGTTTTTTGCCCTTGGTCTCTTCCAAGTGGTTTTGTAGCCTAACTTCACCAAAACTGCAGCCTTTTTTAACAACCACGAACCGTTTGTGTATGTATTATAATGTGTGTGCTATTTTAAGAACGCTCCGTTCTGCACCGCAAGCCGCCAAATGATCATATTGGTCGTTCTGACAATCTGTCATATGTGTCGTTATGGCTGTTATTCAAAAACGGTCTATTCTGTCGTGTAGGTTGGAGAACTTGTTGTTGGAGAGGTCGCAAGACTATATGATGCATTTAACAATGTTAAATATTATTTAATATAGTTTGTTTTTGAGAAAGGAGCTCTCTGGGTACATTTGCAAAGTGGTGAAAAATCAGTGCACAGTCCACATAAAAAAGGTCTATGTTCATTCCAGTGCAAACAAATACCATATCAGATATCGATGAATTTTATCCCTCTAAAATCAGTATTGGCATCGGTCTCAAAACTCCCATATCATTCCGACTCTACTCAAGACCTTGTAACATTTCAGGGAAAAGGCAAGTATGGCTGTGTTCTGAATGTAAGAAGTAACATTGCGGAGACAAGCATGTTAAGGGTTACTTGCATCACTTTTGCTGGAAAGTTTTGCAGTTTATCAGTAAATCCAGTGAGACCGTGTGGTAGATGACTCTAGTGGGGGCAGTGGTCCTTACATTCTACACTGACTCGTCTGTCAGAGGCGGCAACATACACAGGTCTGTAAACACAACTAGAGCTTCTCAAAGACCCTGAAAACTCCTAAAAATAGAGCCTTTACACACCCTTGCACAGCCACACATGTGAAGCATATGTAAACATCCACATACACACACGTGTATATACAGTATATGTACATAAGCCCATGTGCAGGCAGAAACGCACACACATATACACACTCTGCGGCCAGAAGGGCAGTCCGCTCACAACCGCTAATGCAAACATGAGATAATATTAGCTGTCTATAAAATGGCAGGTCATATTTTTAAAATACCAACATGGGGTCATGAACTGCTGCATAAAAGACCAGCATAGTTGTGAGTGCGAGCTGCTTGGCTCCAAATATACCCCGGGGTCTAACTTAAGACCTGGAGAGGTGCCTGCAGGGTATTTTTGGGTCAGTGTTTACAGGTGTTTATTCAGTGGCAGCAGTGCCAAGAGGTTAATAGGATACCCACTTTAAGAAGTTCAAATAGACTAAAGTCCATGTTGTTGAGTTTTTGGTTATTTTGACCCACGGATGGCCGTGAGGGAGGCTTCATAGAGCAGAAGAACACCTTGTAAAGTCTCCTGAGCTGCAGAGTCAGAATGGTAGAATGATTTAAAAAAAGAGACAAGACTTCCAGGGATGCTGCTCTTTTTTAGTCTCTGGCTCCATGATAGAGACTTGCATAATATTCACAGCTTCTTCAGCAAACCTCTATTTACTCTACAAATGTGCTGCAATGGTGCAAAGTTAAGTCAACTCCAAATATAAGCCATTATGGTTTACCTTGGCTCCTGTTCATGCACTTTACCCAAGATTTGACTGATGCCGATCTAGTGATCAAAAACGTAACTTTCCTTGGTTCATTCACAAAATAGTCTGTGATGTTGTAATCTTTTTTTCTGATGTTATGTCTATAACAAACCATATTTTTTTGGGACAACATGAGGTATATCATTCCTAAAGTAGATATTCAGTCAAATTAAATGATTTTGCTTACACTTGACAGTTTATAACCAACAGTTTTTCCTCCCTTGTTGCTTGTTGACTTGTTTACTGTGGTTCTATGTGGGTTAAGCAGTGCTCTGTGCTATATCTGTCTCCTTAGAACCTAGACTGCATATTCCTTCCTTTCCTTCAGCTCACGTCCATTTGTCTGCTCTTCCTCCTTTGCAGATTCTGCTGTGTTCATCTTGTGTTGAAACTGCAAGCAAATTGTAAAGAAGAGCTGAGAAGAAACACGAAACATGGCTGTGGCCGGTTGTCCGGATTATTTCCTGCATCATCCTAATTATCAGGTAAATGTCAATTTCCTATGGAAAAATGTGTTTAAGATGAATTCATTGCTTCTTTAACAGCTCAAATACTTTTTGTTAAGGTGAGATGTTGCCATTTTAGACTATAAATGAAACAGCTTAGACTGTGATGTAAGTATGAGGTGCCATCCAGAGTTGGGCTCACTGGATGTCTGTTTAAGATTTTAAACGCCAAATAACTTAATTTAATAGGAATCCTGACATTTCTACAGCAGAATTGTGCCATTAAATTACATCAGACTGTGTTATAGCATCCAGTGTTGGACTTGTTTATTCACAGGGCATGGCTGACATTACTGTAAATGACACTTCTGAGAATTTGTAAGCTAGATGACGTTATGAAATTTGATCGTTGTCACTGTACAAACTAGGCGCCTTATTATTTATGTATTTAATGTGGGAAACTAATAATAAACCATCCAAGAAGAGCTCGAGGTACTGGCTTCCAAGAATTCTAAGAAATAGTGAGGGTGTGGATTCAGGTCACTGCGGTCCTTGCCAACAGTCCCGCCTCTCCCAGCCTGCCTTCAGCAGCCTTTAGATGCTCTTTACAGTATATTTTATTAGTTAGTATACACTGCAGGCGGGAATAAAAGAATGCACTTTGGTTATAGTTCGTCCTGTTTTTATTTTTTTTTATTTATTATTTATTCCAGTCAGAACTAAAGAGAGAATAGCAGTGATATGGTCATAACATTCCACCACTGTGAACACATTGAATTCACAAAGAGCTGCAGGGGGACAGACTGTTGGTCCAACAGAGGTCCAAAAGCATCTCTTGCTGAAACGCCCCCAGGTAATGGCTGCTCTTTTCATTCTGAATCTTAGGTCGGCCCATTCACTTACACTCATACACACAGACACTAACTCAAAAACACATAGAGTACACCAGGACCTTTTGTACTGATGGTATTTTGAGTATTTTCTTATGCAGTGGAAATCATATTTTATGTGTCTGGAGTAAAAAGAAGCTTTAAACAGCTACATCACTGAATCTTAATCAATCAAACTAAAGTCAATCACATACATATAAATGAAGAGTTTTCTAAGAACACAAAATTGTTTTTCCCCTTGCCAAATGTGCTATATTCCTGTTCTGGGTTTGAGACCTTTCACTGTAGCTCACCTGATTCCAATGCTAAGAAATGACAGGAACCCACCTTATCTATATATGATGACAAGGTAATCTTAATTATCAGATGTGAGCTTCACAGTGTTGAGTAAATCACTGCATAACCAAACAAAACCATGCCCATTTGAACCGCTGTATGTGGATAGATACATCAATATTAACTAAAGGGACTGTTCCTTTGAAGCGCTGGTGATAAACCAGTTGTGTGGAATTGTGTACCCTAAGTGTGGAAAGTTTGCGTTGATTTAGAAGATATTCCTCTCAACGACAACCTCCACACCTGAAAAGTGAAGCCAGAGTGGAGTTGCTTTAAGCATGCATTCTCCTAATGGCCAGCAGGGGGCCACTCCACCGGTTGCAAAAAGAAGCCTGATTGTATAGAAGTCTATGAAAAAATCACTCTGCTTCTCACTTGATTTGAACAGAAATAAGCATTCTCATTATTTTTTAAGACAGCATGATGTTTATTTTGTCAATTATGGTCCCATTAACAGTGAAATAGACAATAAAGCAGGATGTGCTTTAGGGCTTGGCTACCTTCTGATTAAGGTTGCTACTGTAGTGTTGTCCTGTTTGGGTGTTGTCTTTGAACTTTGACCTCTTCACAGTGTGTAGTAACTTCATGATCGTTAACTGTAACATTTTGGTCATCTCGTTTACCATTCGGTTGAACTTGTTTGTTCATTTTTGCACCTTGTTAACCAAGCTTTTTAAGTAGCTTTTGCTAGCTTATACTGTCTCACCAACTTAGATGGAAGTGCAGAAACATTTAGTTTTTTAAATTTTCACTTGCAGTGTTATTGTATAGTATGTATTGATTGGAGAGGGACAACCTTGATTTGTTACTTTGAGCTTTTAGTACAAATAAAGGCCTCTGAACATCAGCTTGTATCCTGATGTGCTGATTTGTTATCGAATGATTAAGGACAAGACCTGAATCTGGATATCATCGTTTTCAGTTTAGTAGATTGGTTTACACTGGCCTCCACAGAGCAAAGGGCTTCCAAACATTTGTAGTTGTTCAGTAGCCCTATTAGCCTGATCCGAAGTTAGTCTGTTGTCTGCTCGTCATCTGGGCCATGGCATTATCTATGACCTTTGGCCTCAGAGCTAGAGGAGTTCAGCCTGCTAGAGTCTCCCAGATCCCTACAGCTTAGAGAGACAGAAACCAAAGATCCACACGACGTGTGTGTGTGTGTGTGTGTGTGTGTGCTTGCTTGTATTTGTGGTAGAGTGAAGTCAGGGTCAGTAGTGTGTATATTGATTCTGCATTTCTGCCCTATTACCACAACTGCAAACATTAATCCATGTATGATGTTAAAAGAGGCAAATTTTTAATGAGGCGTACATTTAACAGAACAATTTGAGGAACTAACCCAACAAAAATAAAACTACAGGGAATGAGTCTTGAGTTGAAGCTGAGGTGACACCCCCTGTGGTGAATCATAATCTACTGTATAGTGTCCAAAGATAGAGCTGTTTATATATGTGGAGGCTCATCTTCTCTGCAACATGTGTGTTTTTTGGCCATAGTTCACATTCTCACACAAGCCCTTAACATTTTGTCTTATAGTTTAGATAATTTTAATGGAAATCAACTGGGGATTTTTCATTGGCAGACATGGACTATTCCATTATTGGAGGCGGCTTAAAAGCTTTACAACCTGAATGGAGTGAGGATTCATTTAGTTCTTTCATCTTTGCCAACTGTTTGGATGGGTGCTACTGCAGCTACAGTATACAGACCTTAATGTACACACTCCAGTTTGCACACACACATGCTCAGACACACACTCGCTCGGCTGTTTGCAAAGCATTCAGCTATAACAGATGTACCTTGACTGCTGCTTGACTTGCTGAATGAGAAAACCCATTCACTGTGAAATTCCAGGGTTATGGAAGATTTTCCCTGATAAAACTGCAGCAGCAATTCAAAACAGATTCAAGTGGAGATAACATTCATACTAAACTCAAGGGATTATATCGCCACTTTAAGCTCTTTTTCTGTTGTATGATCGTGACCGGTGAATAAATGATGGTATGTGCAAAGAAAGGCTAATCTAATGCTCAATAAGGATTGTCATTGGTACTATTCTATCTGATTAAGTAACTCTTAATCCAGAAGCAGTACCAATAATATTTTTTTTATACATGTAAAACCAACCAGGGCCCTGATGTTTAGTAAAACATGAGTAGATTACACAGTAAAATGCTGTGTAAGCGGAGCTCAAGGAATCTCTGTATGGCAAGAAATAATATTGTCATGTATAAAAGTTCTGTATGCCCTCCAGTGTATAAAGCTTCCCCAAATCTAAGCTGGATCACTGGATAAACAAGCAGAGTCCAGAAGCTGAGCATATTTTTTGCCCTGAGAGAGCCTGAGATAGCTGTATTGTTTTATCTGGGGCTAAACATTAACGAGATTGTACGCTGTTTCCCATAACTCACCCGTATTCCTAGATATCAGGAGATTCAATTTGTTTTATTTGAGATTTTGCAATGTGAATATTTCATTGCATTTGTGAGAGGGTCATTTTATAAAAATCATGTGTGAGTGTGGATGTGGTAATGAGGGGATTTTGCAGCATTGACTCAGTCAGTCATCACTTTCCTGGATTTGGCTTGATACAAAGCGATCCTTAATTTACCTTACCCTGTTTTTCCAGTTCAGGGTCATGGAATGGTTGGAAATCATCCCAGCATGCATTACTTAGCACATCCTGATTTATAAGCAGAATTAATTTCACGTGGAGATCATGTGAGGGCGGGACTGATACAGACAGATAGGCACGTTTCTCTATCGTGCTCGCATCGTTTTGAATCGGAGAAGTGGGGTGGAAATTGTACACGCCGCAGTGAATCTCAAGATCGCAATCATAGACTGTATGCATGGAAAGCTCTGACTTTACTAAAGTAGCTCGGTAAATTCAGTGTGCGCGTTTCTCGGAGGAGGAGGAGCGATGGAGCCGCGGCCTTGACTGACAGGTGACAGACTCTGCTTAGGCAACGGCAACACAAAGCAAAATAATCAAATATGAGTAGTTTTAAAAATACTTTCAATAGCTTATAAAATTGTAACATTAGTGCGAAAAATGAGACTATGGCGGACTGCTACAGACAGGTAAAACACTGGTATAGCATATATTTGTATATTTTTGTGTACATTTATTTTTTACTGAAGCTATTTGACAAACATTTATTTTTTTTTCCTTATGAGCTTTAAGTTGCAATGTGTTTCTCAGTATTTGTGACAACAAGAAAAGGAAAGCGATCAGGTGATCATGACCAGGAGACTTATCATTCTAATTATTCACACCACATGAATGCAGCTAAAAAGTGCCATATCTTATAACGCAAACGAAAGTGAAAAATAAATTGTGCACCGGCACTGTGTTTCGAATCCAATCAAAAATGTAATGGGTAACCATGTTTATGAAAATGGGGCCAGTGGTTTTTCCATAATCCTGCTTACAAACAGAAACAACATACCAAAAACATAACTTTCTTGGCTGAGGTAGCAATGGCAAATATAACAATGAGGTAATTCTTTAGTAGATCCTTTGAATTAGAAAGAAAAGGTGCTACAAAAACCCGAAATCATCCAGTGTTATGTAAATAAATGTCATAGCCCAGCTTGTCAGTGAACTCAGCTGTGCTGTCACAGCAGCTACAGCTGAGTTCCTACTGTATAAAGAGACAGATAAACCAAGCACTAGAGCAGGCATTAGTGTGACCTCCTGATCTCATTCTGGTTAATTATGTAAGAAGGGATTTCCTCTTGCTGTCTAGTGTTCATGTATGTTGTAACAGGACTGTCTACAGTAAGCGCTATTGCCAGCATGGTCTGCCAGGTCCTGGACCACCGAGTAAGATTTCCACATCTTGTAAGCTTTCTGAGAATATTTAGTTCTAAGGAAATTTAATCATAATGGAAATGTTATACTGTTTGACATAAAATGTTCTTATGGACCAAGTCCATTGTCAGCTGTTCTTTCAATGCCAAAAACCTCTCAGTAAGCCAAGAATTGATTCATATTCAATCCCCAGACATAACATTTAACCTCAGTCTGACCTCTTTTAAAGGCGTAGCTTTGACATGTGCCTCCCTTTTTTCCTTTTTTGTTGGAGGCCCAATCTTCAGACCTTTGTGTCTGTCCTGCTTTCAGAGCCTTAACCTTGTCTCTGGCCTGCCACTGACCCTTTTAAAAAGCTGAACCCTTGGCCCCTTGACTTTTATTTGGAGTTCCTTTCAACTTCATCAATATGAAAGGGCCCTTATATGCTACTTGTCAAAACTTGGCCTACCCTCAGTCCTGTGTTGACCCCTCTCTAAGAACTTAAGCAACACGTGTGTGTGTGTG
>CAFUXE010001426.1:391616-411454 GCA_903364295.1 Serranus cabrilla
TGTGTGTGTGTGTGTGTGTGTGTGTGTAAAATAATTGGTGTGAGAGACTTAGAAGCAGGAAGGGGAAATACAAGAGCCGGGATAAAAGGATAAAAAGAAAACATTTGAGTCTTTTCTTCAACAGACAAAAGAAAAAAAGAAATATCTGCTTTTATTTACTTATTTTTTTCTCCTCTTTTTGTGGTCCCAATCTTATAGGCTTCAATAAACCTATAGCCAAATGCAGAGCCAATAGCATGGCTGAGAATTATGCTAAATGGCTGGTATTTATAGGATTAAACCCCAAAGTTAGGATTCTGTCAATTGTCTATAGAGGCATCAAAGGCTGTCTGGGTTTTAGGTTTTTGTTGGTAAGATCTACAAAAGAGCTCAAGGTGTGCTTTAAAGTTCCTTTTAGTGTGCGAATGTGTGTGTTAACTCATTTACTCCCAGACAGCCATGCAAAAAAAGCATTCAAGACCAGTATATGGTGTGAAAGAGTCCCTACGTTTTTGCTCAGTGGAGCTGAACCATGACCATCCTGTCCTGAATACAAACACAGACACACACTCACACACACACACATACACACACTCGCTGTACCATCCTACCAACCAAACAGCGTCCCAGTGCTGTTTGGGTGACTGGCTAGGGATCAGTCACAGTCTGGTAGCTGGACCCCCAGACGCTGTGTGTTGATGACGAGGTTTGCTATGTCATGGGAACAAAATGGTGTGATGCGTGGTTATTTCTTTTATTTCAAAAGCAGGTTAGTCCCATTACGCTCCCAAATCTCTTTTTCAATACAGCCAGGACGTCTGGAACGCAAGACAATACAAAGACTGAACAATGCAATGTAATGATTGGATGCGGTTGGGTTAGTTGGTATAGAAGAGAGGTTGGGGGGTGGCGGCGGAGAGAACCATATGCTGGCATTAAACTTCTAGTTATAGCCAGTTTAGTCTGACCATAGGCACCAGTATACACACCAGAGAGGAACACTAATGACTTCTACTTCACTGAACATAATCGCTCAAAATTTTGCTGGCATCATCATGGATTATATATTGGCAAACTATTTAGGAGAGCTCTGATTACGGATTGAGTCATCAGAGTGGAATTCTACTTCAAGCTTTATGCTCACAGTGAGTCTACAAACTGCTCATTAAGTCTTCTTAGAGAAGCTACTTCAGATGTCACAGGTGCTGTTAGATTTTTTAAAGCATTTTAATTTCTAAAAATGAATGTTTTTTGACTAATTTGAACTTTGCATCACTTATAGATGTTCCTTATCAAAATATATCCATGCTGTTGTACTGAGACAAAAAACTTTTACCTGAAAATCCTCTGAAACCATCCACAACTCAATTGAAAGGAGTTGTTGTATACAATGCTATACATGTGTTTTATTATATAGGGTAAAAGATGTTGTTAAATTGCATATTATATGAGATTTTGGTCTGTGTGTTACAGTGGGAAAGGAAAACCATGTAAATCAGTTATTGTAGTGATAAACTTTGTTCTGTGGCAGTTAAACACCACCTAATGAAACAATTCAGTCATTCAGTAAGTTAATTCATAGTGATTTGTTAAAAGTCAGCTAATAATCATTAGATTAAATTCATGCTGATGCATGATATTTGTTACCACTATGCAAGTCTTCTGTTAGAATGGTGCTTTAGGTTACTGTCACTTTAAGAGAAAACAGCCTCTTGTGCCCATTGAGGTGAATTTGTGAAAATGTGTAACAACGCTAAAGTAACAACCGAATGCTGATTAGAAGAAGATATATTTAAATACTCTTTTAATATACAGGAGTTGAGCCAGAACCCACCACAGTAGGTACCAGAACCACCCTCATTAATTCAATGTAACTCAGAGGCGGAGGGAACAAAGATACCTGAAATTGATTTAAAACAACAAGCATTTGTCATAGAAAATAAAATATATGTGTAAAAGAATCTTGGTCTGCCTGCATTGTCTGTCACTACTACTGTAAATGAGGCAGAACAAGCAACTGCTTTTCTGACAGAATCAGAGGCCTGCTGTGTAACAGAGACACAATCAGGAGAAAGAACAGTAGTCTACCCCAGTGTGTGCTCCCCACTCCTCAATCAGTTATGTTTAGAAACATTGGGATGTTTTTTCCCCTACACTGCAGTTTTGCATAGCCTGGAAACATGTTTAAGAAAGAAAGGTGAAATGAGGACATTTTCTGCATTGACTGCAGGTCTGGTCTGTACTATAAAACTCACCTGGCCACTGCTCTCTATAAAACAAAGTCAATGTTTTTTCCTCAGATGTTATGTATGGTGGTGGACTGGACTACACTTGCTTGCTTACATCATGGCAACATATTGTGTCATAACCCCTGTATGATGATATGTATCATACATCAAAAACCTGATAATACACAGTCTGTGTTCTAGAGATATAATAACAATAAAATATGATAGTTCTTTTGTTGCTTCTATGCATCAAACAATGTTGGTTAAGTGTCTGGTTTGGTTATTCATTTGTTCTTGCTTCTGTCTCCCACAGCAGGACAATATAGACCGGTCCTCCAATCACAGGCAAGCTGACCTCATTGGTCCGAGCTTCCAGCAATCAGCCAATCGGAGTTCTCCGAACCA
Source organism: Serranus cabrilla (assembly GCA_903364295.1). Taxonomy (NCBI): domain Eukaryota; kingdom Metazoa; phylum Chordata; class Actinopteri; order Perciformes; family Serranidae; genus Serranus; species Serranus cabrilla. The sequence goes on from CAFUXE010001426.1 coordinate 394,229, forward strand.
TCAAGGTTGGTCCACTACCATCAATACAGAGAGAGAGAAAAAGAGTGTGTGTGTGTGTCTGCGCGTGTCTGCGCGTGTTGCTATGTGTGTGTGTGCGGATGCTTGCACATTAAACCAGTCAAATATCCTTGAGTTACATTGGTGTTGTATGACACAGAAGAACATAGTGTTATACTCCGACATCAAATTACATAGGACTTGACGCAGGAGTGGGACTTGTCATGTGATATTGCATACTACTGGGACTTATTGTCCATTGACTTAGTGTAACATAAGCTTGCTGTGTATTTTCATACATTATAGAATACAAAAAAATCATAGAAATTACCTGGAAATCCAGTACTACTACTATGTGTTTGTGTGTGTGTGCTTTTGTGTGTGTGTGTTTGTGTGTGTCCCTCGTCTCAGTACAATGTGGAGAGCGGCTTGCTGCTCATTATCCTCCACTGGGCCGGGGGTGGGTTGAGGGGGATAATATATATTTGGGTCTCTTCCGCTGTAAACATTTCAGCAGTTCAAAGGGTGATCTGCATGGACACAGGGTGCCATTATAATTACGCCGTCTATCTAATTGTGCCATACAGGGTTCATCCATGACAATCGGAGCATGAGATTTAAGCACAATATTGGCTCAGCATGGGAGGTAAGGGCGGGGAGTCTGCGACGACTCAACGAGTGAATTAGAACGCTTGGCCCCGGCATGGGAAATAAATGGAGCAGAAATTACATTGTCATTTTTCAGGATCAGCCGGGATGGAGGGAACTCAGGACGACTGGAGTGGCAGACGGATGGAGATGACTTTAACTAAGGGACATTTTTGCTTACACTGTCTGAATAATGATATTTTGGATGGGCACCCAGTTTTTTTCCCCTTACAGAAGATTATGCCAGACATGTGTTGGGGGCCTGATTTATGAGCACTGGTGCTGCAGAGCATTTAGATTCTTGTCAGATCTCCTCCACAGTCTTTTTCTTTTTCTTTTTAAATTCATCAAGTAAACTGACTTTAAAGAACTTTTAGCTACCCCACAAGCTGTATTACATATGCTGCTCCAAAGTCTGTGTCAATTGAGTTTTTGAATTTATCCCCAGTACCTCCGGTGTTATTAGTGGGATATAATCCTCACTGATGTTATTTTCCATTCTTTCATTCTTATGGAGCTATAATAGCTACTTGCGGTGCTTGCTATAACGTGAGAACAGACATTAACCTGTTCATTTAGTAGGGAACAGTATGGCTTTGTTGGAACATGACCTGGCATTATTTGTCATGTTAGGAATGAGATGCTATTGACGGGCTTATCGTGGCATTTGCAAGCCAATGTTTTATGTCTAGAAATAGAAGTTGCTCTATATCATTGTCCCAATATGTCATCTGTAAATTGGTCAATGCATATAATATTTTACTATGGAGATAAGTAATGTGTTTTCCCAAAATGCAAACTTTCTTTAAATATCCAGCTGAGATGAGGCTATGAGCCGTGGCGTGACACATACTGTATGTGAGTCCTTTCCAGCCTCTCACTGATGCGATGTCACAGGCTTGTACTGTGCAAACGCTGTCTCGTCTTTGTTGTCTTCCCCCGCCACACACCAGAGTGACTTCAGTCATACAGCTCAGTTCATTGTCTATAGGGTTACAGAACTTGTTTGCTGCTCAAAGGCCACATATGAAATATGGAAATACTCAGAAAGGAGGTAGGTTCATCCATGGCTAGGTTTAATAATTACCAACCGTAACAAAGTTTGCATTGTGTTATTTTAGGAGCTTTTTTTGGTGGGTGATTCAAGGAAATGTAAATATAACTGCCTAACTTCTACTTTCTAAACAAATGTAGCTGTGCTGTAGCAGCTGTCAAAATCATTTGAATGCAACTTTGTGAAGGTTATTTAGTAATTTCATTGACCAATACCTCAGAAGGTTCCATACTAGGATGAAGATATCAGAGATGAGGCAGTAACGTCCTGTCCCATGCTGTAACAGACCCACTCATGATGTGTATTATTGGTGTTTGTGGGGCGATGAGGCTGTGATGTTTGCACTCCACTGTTTTGGCTTGCTTAGAACTTTGTTGTTCCAGGAGTCAGCAGTGAATGAGTGGATTTTGGCTCGGACAATAGAGGAAGCATGGGCAATTTTATACCCCTAATTGAACCCGTTATAGGTTCTTAGGAGAGGAAGGAGGGGGTTAAACATGTCAGAGCTCAGGCCAGAGAGGAAATGAGGACAGTAATGTCAGTGTTATCATTTGACCCATCAGAGTTTAATATGATTATTTTGGTTGTTTTAGTTCTGATTCTTACAGTTGAGTGACTCCGAGAAAAATAACAAATGGATACATGGAGACTGATTATAAACCTCAAAGGTCCCTGATTGTAAAAAGTGAGATTTCCATGTCTTATTTTGAAAATAAAGCAAGTCTGGGTGCTATATAAATACTGTGATAGTATCCAAATGCAAGTATGAGCCTGAAAAAATGAGCATCATAAGCTTAGAAATAATGAACCACAACATATTTGAAAAATATGGTGTACAGTGCAGTTTAGAGATTAAACAATTAGTTGATTAATCAACTAGTTGATTGACAAAAATAATGATGGGCAAACAATAAAAATTAGCTACAAATAAATTAATTGTCAAAGCCTGACTCTTTGAAAAATGTGAATCAATTAGCCTAATCAAGAAAATAAATCAGATGAATCAATAGTGAAATTAGTTACAGTACGGTTACGGTTTTGTTAAAGAGACGTTTCTTTCCATTTATTGCACCGTATGAGCAGTGCATTTAACCTTGATCTTTTCTCTTTTTAATAAAGCTCTAGCAGTGTTTATACCCCCATTAAATCAGTTTATCCTGATATACACCTGCTGCATTCCAAAATAGCCACAGCAATCCAATAGAGATCCCTCTTTAGCTGGATACAGTGTTAAATCAGTTCTTGCTTGCACATCTGTCAGATTGGGCAGGACTCTCACGCGATGGTAAAGGGAGAGATCACATACTTCTGAACTTCTTTCAGATGCAGATTTAAACTTCATGCTACAATAATGCTCAAAACATGTTTTTTGTGTGTGTTTTTTTTTTTTTACAGTGCAGAGGATGTTATTCATAGTGTTGGGTGCCAAAATTTGCACATCTGAAAATTGACATAAATGCATGCGTGTCTCTTACATGCCAGTACAAAGTATCTGTCATAACTTCTTTCCTATGCTGATCTTCTACGGTACTTCTTCTGCCATAGTTTGCTCCCTGCTCCAAATCTTCACGGCTTTAAATCCTGTGCGTGCCTGCCTGCCCTCCATGCTGTCTGTGTCATCAATCTGTCAGCCTTACACCGTGACGCATACCTTTGTTTACCTGATTGTGACATGCATAGGTGATTGCGATCGTATGACTGATAATGACACAGCAATCTGCGTGAGTTTATATTTTGTGTTTCTTTGTATGCAAACCGCTCTGCCAATCTACATCCAGAGGCCAAACTAGGTCAGGTTTATGAGAGAATTTATTTTCTCCCACTAGCTTGAGGCTACATGTCTCACCTAGTGAGAATGATGGATGATGTGCAGATGATGTGTTCAGGGTAAAAGTCATTTTTGGAATTTTGCTTACTTTTGATGTAGTTTCTGGTTTACCCTCATAGCGTCTGTGAAGCATTTGTTTGATTATGTTGTCCTAATGTATTGATTTAATTAGCTCTGTTGCTGAATGTAGGTAACGTTGCTCTGTCCTGCGTCCTACCTGTCCTTAGCTTGTGTGTGGCCTCATATGAACCCTGTGTCCTGTGGTATATAGCTCTTTAGCTCTCCAGGTTATCTATAAGTACCTGCTTGAGCTTACCTGTCGCTATTAATACCTACAGATTAACCACCTGTGATTCACAGGCACCTGTGATACAGCTACCTGACACGTTTTCAGGAAAAGCTCCTCAAAGGCGACACCTCAGTTTCAACAGGTAGCTTTTAGCATCAGAGCTGGAGTCTAAGCTCTGCTGCTGCATGCAGACATAAGGATGTTTACTAGCCGGCTAACCTGTGGCTCCTGTTATTGTTGTTGCCTCTGGAACATTTTCTTGTCTGGTGTGCTTCCACAGAACCTGATTCCTTGCCAGGCTTAGGGGCTCACTTTGAAGCCAGTGCTTTTAAAACTTCACATCAATCAAATAGCTGTTTTCCAACGTCAGCTTTCTGCTGAGCAGCGGGACTTTTAGCTGCTTTAAAGTGGCATGACCCTCGCACCACCTCGCATGATCCAGCTGTCAGCTGTCCTGCACCCTGAGCTGCAGGGAAGTGACATGAGTCACACAGTACAGAGCGCATTTTAAGCCCTGGAGATGTGACAGCAGCATGATGAAAGTTAAAATATGGCGCTTAATATGCTTGAATCCATTAATTCATTCATTCAATTATTCATCGGTACAGCTTTGTTGTTGAACTATTAGCTATGGCTGGAGTTTGGTCTATGATGAAGAGCAAAGATCTAACAAACTGTAAGCCCACCTCTCATCTATCCTTTTTCAGATTTGTTCATTCAGCCATTAAGAATGAGACTCTCTCATTTTGTATTATACAATGTTAGGCCACTGAGAGAATCAGCAATCATTTTAAATACATGTATTAATCCCACATGGGATAATTAGATTAACCCAGTGAAATACAACAGCACACTAACAAACATACACCAAGTAGCTTAAATGTGGAATTAAATCTCTAATTAAATAATATTGCCAAACCTTGATTAGACCATACATGATTAGAAAAGGGCTAAACAAGTCAGATTGTGGAGGGAAAAAACAATTTCGAATGACAGTTAGTTTAACAAGTAGGTATAACATAGTGATGACTACATTGAAAATAGAAATCAATTACATGAACACTTCACAACAAAATGTACATTAACATTGTTTTTGACAGACAATTGTTTTTTTCTGTTGTCATGCTATGGCACATCTAATTAATCATGTGATCTTTTATCGGGTTTCAATAAAATAAATGTTTTTTAAATGTCCTAATATCTGAATGGGGTTCCTTACATGAACCCAATACAGTTGGTAGCGCTTGTACTGTACAATTAGAGCATGTCTCCCCCTAGTGGTGCATTTATGTCCTACAGTACAATTGAGGGATCATGAACTGGAGATTTGATGATGAATTCATGAGATAGTTTCTTTTTCATAATGAAGAATAATTAATCATAAGATGACTCACCCAGCAGATTGTACTTTGGAAAGAGCAAAGTTATGCACCCAGTTTACCCAGATGATAAAACTTTCACAGCAGGAACCAATTAGAGAGAGAGCTCCCCTTCAATTGAGCTCACTTCAAACTTTGATACAGCATGCTCCTGCAGTCAGTTGAAAAATTCTCTTCATGAATTTAAATGGGATGAGAGGGCTTTGAGGATAGATTCCCCCCCTGAAAAAGAATTCCACATCCTGCTTTTAAAAACCTTTTAAAAGCAGAATGCTTGATACATGCGGTGAAGTTGGAGCAGATGCTTACAGTGCGCTGCCTTGGCTGTGAACCCCAGTGGTGTGAGTTGAAAAGTGTTACAGGCAGGTTTGTGCTTGTACCTGTTATCCTTGGAGATTTGGCTCACAGAGCAGCACAATGTACGTAGTCAAGATAGTCTTGCTGATTGAGCACTCTCGCAAAACTGGTTTCCACTGTGTGTGTGTGTGTATACATATGTGTGTGTGTGCTCTCGTGTTTGCATGCCAGTGTTTTTATTTCCTTTTTTTTTAGTATTACTTAGAATTAAGGTGGTGCAAAGTGAGGTCAATGGTTCAAATCCTGGCCACAATGAAATGATAGAGACACTGAAATAGAAAGGGAAAGTCCCAACAATATCCAGGGACTTAACTTCTTTTTTTGTGTGCGCCTCAACTATTTGAAACCAAAGCAGCAGGCTTATAGGACTTTCATTTTTCTTTTATTGTGTTTTATTGCATTTCTGGTTTGATTTTTTTTTCTCCTCCACACTGTTTTTTGGGTTCACTTGTCCTCAACGGTTTTGAAACTTCTTCTCTGATCCACCTTACATGTCTTGCACTCCTCATTTGAGGGGTTTTGACTCCCGAGTTACTTTTGAAATTCAGTCACTGATGTGTTTCTTTTCTTTTCTCCAGAGGATGACGTTGATTTAGAGGCCCTGGTGAATGATATGAACTCTTCGCTGGAGAGCCTGTACTCCACCTGCAGTGGTCAGCAGTCAGAGTCCACCCCACTACTGCACAATGGACAGACCTCTTCCTCACACCACCATCATCACATGCAACACAGCCAGCCTCGGCAGGGTCAGCACTTACACGCGATAAGCCACGTCTCCCCGGAGCCGCCCTCCTCCTCCTCCTCGTCTGCAGACTCACCCCAAGCCAGCCTCCGTCGGTCACAACCCATGCACATCCTCGCTGTCAGGTATGTGCCTCCACTGTAAATACACATATCCAAGTCGATGTATTCCTTTGCCCTCTTCAGCAGCTCATAGTTGGACAGGTTGTGGGGCAGGCACCAGACTAGTATGACAGACAGCTCTTAATCTGAATGCACAAAAATGTACATATTATATATAAGGCTGGGTTGGGTGAGTTGGGTTAGTGCATTTTAATGCACTGAAGTGCTACAAGGTGGATGCTGATTTGACATAAATAGGGAAAACTGTAAAATCTGAAATTATCCTCAGATTGTCACATTTCCAACAAACCCTGAATGACTCATGTGCAATGACCACTTCAGGAACAGTAACCAAATCTAAGCTTAGAATTTCATGTTCATGTTTCATGTTGATTCTTCAGAATTACTTTATTCCACCTGTCCTATTTAAAAGTGCCCAAAATGAACCATAAACCGTGAAATAAAAATAAATAAATCTTCCCTCCTCAGTGCAACTGGGAATGACTTCGCTAAGTTCAAAAGTGATGAGATGTAGAGAGTTTGCAATAATTTAAATAGCTCCTTATGTTTAGCATGTGGAGCCCCTATTTCTCCCAGTATTGGTAACACTTGTTTTTTTATATATATTCCATTTATTTTGCAATCTATATTAAATGTATTAAACACATGGTTAAAAGGAATTTTGAATCAGCTGTTCATCAGTATTATGTGCATTTATCAGGTGTTTCACAGTAATATTAAACACATCTGTTACTTGCCCATTCGTGATTGGTTAATCCTCGAGTATGGCATTTTGGTTGTCGCTATCTTGTTTCTTTAGGGGCAGAAGTGGACATATTTTGACAAAAGGTTGGAGCTGGGAGGAGGATGCTAGCTTGGTTAGCAAGGTGCATCTTTTATACAGAATGTACTGCTGACCCCTGGCGTCTTTTAATATAACTGATATTTAGACAATCACAATGTTTAAATAAACTTTGATGTACTGAAAACACACCGTGAAAGGATCAAAGTTGTAAGACAAAAACACACAATGCACTGTGGTAGCGACCTGTCAATCACAATGTAGCCCCGCCCTAAAGCATACTCTGCTTTAATGTCTATTTTACTCTGAATGGGACCATCATTTAACAAATGACCATCATGCTGTATTGATGAAGACTTGAAACTAGCATTTGAGACCATAAACTCATTGGACCAATACTTCCTGAGGTATTACAGAGGTAATTTTTTTTCATAGACTTCTATGCAGCCAGGCTTTTCTTGGCAACCACTAGATTTTCCCCCTGCTGGCAAGATAGATTGCAGGTTTAAGGCATTGGCTTCATTTATCAGGCCCAGAGGTTGCTGTTTGAAAAATAAACACATACACCAGCCTTTAAAAATCTACATAAGACTTTAATTGTACATGCAAACATACACACACATGAGCTCGGGCAACAGAAGTATGGCATTAAACTTTAAGCTACAGTAACTCCTTCTAGCCTCATGCATTTGCACAGGCATAGCCACACACACATGCAGAGCTCACGGAAAAGAAGCCTCTCACTCCACACTATCATTCCTCACCACCCTCTCGATAATTGGGCATAACGTTTCCTCCCCGCTCCCTAACTGTAGCCTTTGAATGACCCGTTCCTCCTTGTCACTCCCTCTTTGTCTCAAACTGCACTAGCAGGAGGAGAAAGGTAAAAACTTCTCATTTATTTTAGCACCCAGTGCAAATGTCTCTCTCAATTTGAAGAGTAGTAGCCCATATTTCCCCTAAGGCTGTTATTGTATGCATTCAAACGTATTCTCACTCTCTCTCTCACACACACACACACACACACACACACACACACACACGCACACACAAAGGCAACAGAAGTATGGTTGCATGCGTACAGTGAACACAAACACAAAGGCATTCACAGCAGAGCTGGTGTCAGCTCCTATTATTCGCCTTTGGAGTTTATGACAGAAACAGGGGCGGGGTGATCAGGTAATGGAGTATTCTGTCTTATGAGCTCTCTTTCTCTCAAACATACACAGTCTCTGGCCCTGAAGTTCTTATTATTCAGGGCTGACCTCTGGGTAACCCTGTTCTCAAGCTCAGATGGGACAACATCAAAAGGCCCATTCCCTTTTGAACTCACTGGGTTCTGCAGAGAGTCGGTTTGATAGAGAAAGAGAGAAACAGACTAAGAGAAAGAGTCTTCTACAGTGATTCTCTGAGCTAGCCGTCTCGCTAGAATTTCACAAACTGACTACCCGTCTTTCATAAAAAAGACTGAATCCTGAAAAGTTTATGATCAGCTGTCAAATCATCATTCCTCTCTCCAACCACAAGCGTACACTGTATGTGCCTAATTTAAAAACTGCTTTAAAGTGATGTCTTGATTTAATATTGATGTGTGATAAATATTGCAGATTATTGCAGAGAATTAGCTGGTGCGCTACAGGGGTCTGTGATTTCCACTTGCTGGCAGACTGTTCATTATGGGTAGATCAGATGGAAACAGACATGAGCCTGGATACTGTACAGCGATGCTTTATTCATTCCAACTCTCTCTCCTGCACATATTTCACATGTGTCAGCGGCTCTCATTTCAAAGTTCTCCCATCTCACTTTTCAGGAGGCTGCTCCAGGTCACGACCCGAGACTTCAGTTAATGTTTTTATTAGGGAACGCAAGCTAATTCTAAAAGTATGTTTCACCGCTGCATGAATGTCCATGTGTCCCTTGTCCAGGAGGTTGCAGGAGGAGGAGCAGCAGCTGAGGACATCGTCCCTGCCGGCCATCCCCAACCCCTTCCCTGAACTCTGCAGTCCAGCGAGCTCCCCTGTCCTCAGTCCTGGGTCTCTACCTCCTGGAGAACCTACCACTGGCAAATATGTAAGTCAACCCCCACAAACTACCAGTGTAGAAAGATAACACTTTATATTAAGGTAAATATATTCACCATTAACTAGTTGCCTATTAGCATCCATATTAGTAGCATATTGGCTCTTTATCTTTATCTATGGTTCTCTCAATTACCTCCTGATCACTGCTTATTGATTGTAAGTAAGGTAGCTGTTGTACATGTATTATGAACTTAATATGCTTTGCTAATTATGGCCTTTAAAATGCTGTAGCACCAACAGACTGAATAAAACATGGACGTAGTCTCCGTGACAACACCCACAGGTTTCCAAAGAGCAGAAATAAAGCTATCTTGGCAGTGCCTGACTCTTCCTAACTCCCAGATTATCCCAAAAAGGCCCAAAAGACTTGGCGTGGGAGTGAGCTGAGGGGGGCTGAATGCAGCAGTGGGCCACTGTAAGGGCAGCCTGTCACTCAAAGTTTCCTTGACCTTAATTATTCATAACTCCAAGCTTTGTTATAAATGTAATGGGTGAGTTATTTAAAAATGTAACATTCATAACCGTTTTATTATTTGTATTTTTTTTGTACAGACTGTAAACATTTTTATTTTTGCTATAAAGTTGGCCATTTTAGCACAAGTGTCAATGAGCATTGACTCTCTTTAGAAACCAGCCTCAAGTGGCCAGTCGAGGAATTGCCGTTTTCAGCACATCAGCATTAGCCTCACTTCTCAGCCCTGGAGGTTACTGCTTGGTAGCACCATATAGGTAGTTATTCTCCTGTAATAACACCTAATAAATGTAGCCTATTCTTCTGTAACAAAACACAAAACTAGAAGTGTCAATACTGTCGAAATAACATTAAATTACAAATTTTGAAATCAGAAAATGTTCCCCATTTTAAGGTGAGGTATTGCTCATAACTAAGGCACTAGTAGTTTCTGTAGAAGTCTGTTAATAAAGGAGAGCTTTCTACTTGTGCTGATTTTGTTCATGAACCACTGAGCCTGTGCATCCCAATAAACTCAAGGTGCAACCAATCAGTTAAGAATAGGATCTGTTAATTGCAGTAGTTGTGTGCCATAATGGATTTGCATAGTGTGAAGAGAAGGCATCTTTAGAAATGGGAACCTGTGTTGGTTAATGAGTGTAAAAGTACTAGTGAAGTAGTTACGAGCAAGACCTCACTTCAGTATTAAGAGAATAGCCTCAGTGAGAAAACCTGAATTTAGAGCATGAATGATATACATATAGATATATAGTTGTAGAATATGGTCATGCAGAATAAGCCATTAATAAGTACTTTAAATTGAGCCAGTATACTACTAATCTGCATACTTATAAGCAGCTACTAACTGGTGAATATGTGTATAATGTGGTACCTGAAGGAACATTCCAGAAACTTTTCAGGAATTAAGAAAGCAACATCTTTCCCAGCAGGGCTCTTGTGGGTTTCATATTTTTCTATGCGTTATAATTTGGTGTGGTTGTCTTCATACGTTATTGGAGAGCATGTCGCAAAAACAGGATATGAGGCATCAGCTGATTTTGATTTACTTTTATGTTGATAACTGACACATGTGTGACTCAAGTTACTTGTTTTGAACGATGCAGTATTTGAATATCGTAAATCAGCTGTATTTAGTGGTCAAGTGTGTTGGACATAAGCATTTAGGAATTTTCCCCTGCTCTACATCTGTCCCATGTTTTGCTCATCAGAGGCATGTTGATTGCTTGCATGTGACAGCACAGCGCTGTACAGTGCATGTGTGTGCTCAAGAGGGTTTGTGGCTTTGCTTGAGAAAAAAAGAATGACATGGAGAAGCGGAGACTGAGTGTGTGTGTATGTGTGTGTGTGTGTTTGTGCCTGCACACATGGCTGCATTTCTGTGACTCTGGCTGTTTTGGTGTGTTCATGTGTTGACAACGATTTAGAGACCGGTCTTTCTATTCCTGGAAGTCGGAGTCCCCCCACCGTCACTGTTAATGATCTTCACATGGGGCCAGCCAATGCTGGTTACAGTAACATACCATCTTACAGTAATGTGAGGGCGGACTATTTCTCATAAGTACGCTCCCTGGCTATGATCCTGGCCTGTTCTGGTCATGGCTGTTATGGTACGAGATCATAGACGGCAGTTCCAGTTAAGTCGTTACTTGCCATAATATAAGTCTGAGTTTAATACGACCTGCTCTGCTTCCTCAAACGTCAGCTCATAAATCACTGATGAATTGATAAACCTGTGGCATCCAGTAAATGCTTCAAGAGTTGGGAAGTTGTGGCTTTGAATTACCATCTGCGACATAAAAAAGTCTCTAAACGGTTAATGTTGGACTAAGTCTTGAAAGATTAGATTTCATTCTATTCTTCACAAGTGGGAAAGCCGTCTCCGTCTTTGCGGGAATGTTGTAGGCTTGAATTACTAGCTGTGGCATAAATTCAGAACTGCATGGTAAATCTTAGTTCATACGGTGAAAAGGTCAAGAAGTGATGTCTTGCTAAGTGGTCATGAGTTTTGTATTGAGTTACTAGCTGTGACATGACTTTGGCTCCGTGTAAGTAAACCAGGCGTTTCTGGTAAATATTCAGAAACCAACTTATTAGACTGGGTGACCTGCTTGGGAAGGGAATGTTGTTGGTTTTTGAATTCCCAGACGGCCTGTTAAGAGTGCAGTATAAACCAGGAGGTGGAGTGGGGCACTTAAAGGAGGTCCAAGGGGAGTTGGAGATCACTAGCAGAGATAGATTATTTCTGTGATCATACAGTATGATGAGATATCTGTAAAAGTGTGTGTGTTTTTAAGCCACTCGGCTCTGTTTGAGGCTGCTAGATGTGTTTTTGATATTTATCACAGTTATGGTTCAACATCAAAATAATCCTGTTACCATTTTCAGACCTTTAAAAGGCAGTAATGAATGGATTTTCATCACAAAAACTAAAATATAACCCTCAAAAAAATTGTTCTCTTATTACATATACTTATATTTACCATTTACTTTATCTTATATGCAGAGCACTCATTTAATTTCATTCACATTTGTTTGTGTGACACGAGATTCTTAATGAAGTTTAGTTCCAAGAACTTTTGAAATTTGTCAGTCACATAAGAGAATAATTATACATTCACTTGTGCTTGTTTTTTCTGAATTCATTAGATAATTATCTCACAATTCAGAGAAAAACATTTATGGGAAAAGCTGTTCTTGTTTTCCAGAAGTAATTATATAATTATCAAATTATTATTATTACTTATTTGAGGAAGATTTTTTTTTCCGCGAAAATGTTTCTCAGAATTCTGATATAATTATCTCATTAATTCAGAAACGAGCCAAAAAAAAATTCTAGTGAATGTGAAAGTGAATGCTTCCCTAGAAGAACACTGCACATGGAGTATAATAAACAAAGTTTTACATCATGTGTTGAAACATTGCCATACATCTGCTCCAAATGCACTAAAATCTAAACGCAGCTGTAAAGGTAAACTGTTACGAGATATAGAAAGGTTTTATTGCTTTTTTTGTGTGTGTTTCACTGCTATGAAAGACCTGTGCAAAGTGAAATTCTCTTTGTGTGTGTGTTTACCGTGCCCTCACTGGCTCACACTCGTTTAAACTTGTCTGAGTGTGCCGTTGATCCATCCATGCAAATTAGCGTTTTTGTTTTGTAGATGCATGTGTGTTTGCATTCACGTCTGCCTGTTTGTCTTTGTGAGTTCTGTAAACTATTTACAGCATTGGCAGTGTCTATCCATTGTTGATGGCAATGGAAAGTATGTCTCATTGTGGTCGTCCTTCAGTGGAAATTCAATTCAGCACCTTTTCGGTGAAAAAAGCCCAAAACAACCCTCCTGCAGAGCTGTCTCATCATGCACATGTGTTTTTGGGGTCCAGCTCCAGAGGCATGTGGAACAGTGCTAATTCAGCTTTTTTGCACACATAGTCCTCCCCTCAGTGGTTCAGATCAGCGGAGGAGTGGTGGTCCGTTAAGGGTTTGACAAGTGGGATGATGGGCAGGTAAATTATTGCTCTCCGCCCACTCTCCAAGACCTCTAACCATAATCACTTGAACCATATGTGCTCTGCTTTGTGCCATTTTTTGTCTCTATCTCCTCCTTCAGTCTAACTTTATCTAGCCCTCTCCCTGCCCTCTAAAACTTCAGTCCAGTCTGCCAGCCTGCTGGTGAGAAGTTTCTCTGTTTAGTTTACTGAATTTTCCAACCTCCGGGCGCTTTCTGACAGACTCTCATACTTCTGTCCCTCTGTTCCTCCTTACCTCACTCCTTGGCCTCTGTGCAGGAGGCATGAGGACGCAGCGCTGGGCTGTCAGGAATCACTGGGCAAGCTGTTTGACATGGCCATATGACTCCCAATTACCTCACTTTCCTCCGCTCTCCTCTCCCTCCTGTCCTTCTCCATTTCCCCTCCTCACTCCAGCTTGTATTCATAGCTTCTTAAAGGGGAAAATAGAGACACAATGTTCAGTGACTTGAAATAAACAGAAGAAAAGCACAGTGTGATCTTGTCGTTCATACTGCAGATGATGCCGCAGAGGTTTTTACACCAGGTGTGTGTTATCTTTAAGCTGCTGTTCTGAGGTGTAGCATCAATGAAACACACAAGGTGAAATCACAATGAAAGCAGTTGGTTAATTTGAGAGCTCCAGGATGATTAAGAACACTGAACGAGGAAGCTGCCATCTATGAGCACTGGCACCTCTCCAGTGTGGTATGTGTGAAAGTGTGCACAGATGGGCACATATCCTTTGAATAACAGACTTCCTGTGCCTGCTAAGGATTACTACAAACAAGAAATGGGCTTTATGTAATACTAAAACTCCATACATTCCATAAAGAGCCAACCAGCCATTAAGCAGGTACTACATTCACGCTACACTTAAGAAAATACTCTGAGCGCGGTCCATGTAATCCATGTCGTGCAATGGAAATACCTATAAGAAGCCTTGAATGCAAGGCAGTTAGCTAGTATATCCATTCATTTTTTCAGTCTAGGTCCTTGACAGTCTGACCTCAGTAGTGCAATAGAGAGTGCTGTTCTGTACTTACTTGGACACCATGTTCCCATAGCTGCCCCAGTCATTCTAGTGTGGGAACACTGATTTCATCACTGGGTTCCCAGATCTTGCTGGATTTACTGTACTTGGACTGGATGTTCTGAAGCTCACTGTGCTCTATGGTATGGCAGGATCCCCGGGCCCTGTCTCTGCCTCTCTAGTCTGTGTTTCATTATCTTTCTATTGGACTGTCTATCTCTGTATGTCTTGGACTATATGCCTGTGTTTATCTTCCTGTCACAAAGTCTTCCCCTGTCATCCCTCCACCCTTTTGTCCTTCACTCCGAACTTCTGGTTCAACATTTCTGTTGATCTTAGGTTGTCAGGAGTACTGTGCAGCATGTCCCGAAACAGATTAGCTCACTAGATGAATACTTATTCACACATGATGAAGTAAGAGGCCGAAAATAGAGCATGGTGCCAGACAAGCAGCGGAGGTTGGGTTGGCACTAATAATGTTAGCAAATGAGCTGTTGGTGCTCGGTGCCAGCGTCCTCGTCTTGCTGCACGTCTGATTAAAAGATAATGATTTCTATATCTTGCAGGTTTAACTAAAGTTGTCTTGCTTAAAGAAAGATAATGACTTGTTATTAATTAACAGCAGGAGAGAGCTAGGTACGGGATTCAAAGGGGGAAAGGTTATGCAATATTTACAGTATAAGATTAAGAGATGAAAGCAGCATGTACAAAGATACATAATCAGGATGCAGAATATGCTGAAATGTACACATAAGCATTTTGTACATCTTTTGAACATGGATGATACTGACAGTGCATATTTGCTGCAAAAAAAAAAGATTATATGTGCTGCACAAACTGTCACATAATATACTAAATGTCTATTTTTACTTTTGACACAAGTCCTAATGCCTTAACTTTTTAATTACAATTAATGAATTACATTTTGTGGGCATGGCTCTGACTTGTCATGTTAGACAGCCAATCACCAGCATTTTTAGATCTTCGTACAATCATGCTGGCTGCTTATTGGCTCACTAACACTGAAGAGATTTTCTCCCTCATATTAAAATTTGGTATCAAATGAAACTTTAAATCAGACAATACCCAACAGCCTTAAAGTATCAAAGTTTAGTACCTGTCCTAACAATCACACGCCTATACACATTCATATATATATATATATATATGCTTTTCCTATAATGAGAACAGCTGTAACACACTTTTCCTTGTTTTTTCTGTACTTTCATTATGTCCCACAAGTGAGTTTACTTTGTTGTTGTGTTTCGTTTTCCGTCCTTTTCTTATCTGAATTGTATTCCTGGAATCTGCTGAGCCAAAGCATCCCTGAAGGGATCATTCACATTTGATGTAATGATGGTGATGCTATTCACTTTTTAGCCTCCTCTCACTCTTCCTCACCTCTCTATCTCTTTCTCCCTGTCTCTATCCAGTCAAGCCAGCCAGACTTCAAAGCTGTGGCACCTACTTTTTTTTATTAAAGGCTCACAGTATCAAGTGTAGTGTACTGAAGCGCAATTTAAATGAGTATATAGTGTTAGCAGCCTCCATATCAGCTTGTAGTAATCATGACTCCTAGGCTTGTCTAAGACTGACAATGTAGTTAATCGAGTATAATTAGTAGCAGCTTTTATGAAATAACTCCCATTGGTCAGAGAGACCTAACAAGGAAGGTGTGATGCAGTAATAAAACAGACAGTATACTGTCTCCTTTCGCCTCTCAGCGCTATACAAGCTGAAAAAACTATCATATCATTATCCTGACTTCAGACAAGCTGCACAATATGAATGTTGCATGCACTCACTCATAATGCTAGTCCGGCCCAGCAGCTGTAAGAAATCTAGTATTTCTATTTTATATGGGTGGGAGTTTTTCCAAGTTTCTCTCCTCTACATATGGGTGAACCTGCAGTAATTGTTATTTTGACCAAAACAACCTATAAATATTATCCTCTTGTAAAGTTGATAGGACGAATGTCTTAGCAAGCAGTGACTTTTCACACATCAGGGAACATGCAGATTAATGTAAGGTCAACGAGAAAAGCACTGGGAGAGTGCAGACAGTTTCGCAATACCAAATTGCACACTTGAAGGATTATATTGAAAGCATGTATTTAGTAGTACACTGGCATTGAAATATGTCATCCACTAGATGGTGGCAGTTAGTGAAGGCAATATGGTCACTGATGCAATAATATGAATAATAATTTCCAGATGGTGTTCCAGATCACCGATCACCACCAAAATCTAATCACCTGTTCCTTTTCCCAATACACATGTTGTCCGAAAATGTCATCCAAATCAGTGTCGTACCTTTTGAGTTATTTTGTACACAAACAAACGCCGGCGAAAAAATAATCACTCTCTTTTAGCTCTGTTTTTGTCTCTACTAACTAGTAAGAAAAACACCTGGCGTTTTAGCTACAAACAAATGAAGTCAAAGTAATGTCTGATATAACTGTATGTAACAATGAAATACCAATTGAAGAAAACAGCTTCATGCTATGAATACTTGAATCAGTTGCTGAAAAGAAGGCATTTAGGATTTAAAGTAGAAACACCCGGTATATAAATGATGGGCATCGATCCATCCCTCGTCTCACTCTGTTAACTCTGAAGCATGGCATTCCTTGGCTGCCTCCTTCCTCAATGTTGGAAATACTCTGGGTCAAAGGGCAGATTTTTCCACTGTAAAGTGAAAAGCAGAATGGAATGCTGTCGATGCCCAAACTGTTGGCCCCAGCGTGTGGGAACGTCTGTGCGCGAGTGTGTGTATTTAAAAGTCAGGGCGTGTTTGTGAGGAGGTTCAGTTTAGTGTATTGTGTGCGTTTAAGCGTGCGCCGAATTTATGTATGTTTGTCTTTACAAGCAGGGATATGTGTGCATCTGTTAGAGCTTTAGGCAGTATGTTTATGTGTGTGTGTGTGTATGTG
>CAFUXE010001426.1:423971-458298 GCA_903364295.1 Serranus cabrilla
TTTTTTTATAGTTTCCTTTTTTGAAACGTTTCTGTTTATCATCTTGAAATGATCTAATTTTATGAGAAGGAAACTGATGTATTTTTCTCTTACAGATTGTGAAGATCTTCAGTGAAGACGGGATGGGTAAAGTGGTGGAGATCCCAGCCGACATGACAGCCAGGGACCTATGCCAGCTCCTGGTTTATAAAAGCCATTGTGTGGACGACAACAGTTGGGCACTTGTTGAACACCACCCGCTGCTAGGGCTAGGTAAGGGGCAGAGCCCTGCAGGCTGTTCACATCCACACAAAAACACACATGAGCAGACATTCAAACACACTCACAGAAACAAATAGACTTTTGGGTGGGCCTTAGACGTGCAATACAATCACTGACACACACAGGTGCATTCACATAAACACATGCATGCCCGCATACTCAGGCAGACAGACAGTTCAGGCACATATTCTCACGCAGGCATGTATTCAAGCATGAGTGCATGCACATACTATACAGCATATGCACGCACAGAACCATAATGTCCAATGATCTAATCACCACGGTGGCTGTGCACAAAGTTGCTGCGGCAGTGCAATATCGTGCAGACAAAGCGGGGAAATGTTATCTCGTGAAAAACCCAGACAGACATCATTGAGCGCTCACATTGAGCTGCTTGTCATTGAAAAATATGTAGGTTGAACGTATTGATGTGATTGTATGCAAACAGAAAGTGATGGAAATAGACAATGCTTTGCACATGGGGTCAGAGTTGCTTTAGTACTGGCTGTATGCTTGAAGCAAAAAAAAAAAAGTGATGTGTGTTTGAGCTCAGGGTTTCTTAAAGTTATTGCATGCAAGCAAGCAGCAGAATTACTAAGACAGTCTTTCCTCGGAGCCCTTATTAAAGCTTACCAATACTTTTGGACCTCTTGGGGATCCAGCAGAATCTGTCTCTAGTCCCCACTCATAAATTAAACAAACATAGCAATTGATAAATGTTACAGCCCCGAAGCCTTGAGACTCGTTTGAGTATCACAGAGCAATTTTATCTGGTAATTTGTGGACTATGCAGAGGATATTGAAAGCAAGAGAGAAGATTGTATACGGTATTTGACACCATTCACTCACAGTTTGCTTGGAATCAGGTCTTTTTGAGACCCGAGATTTAAGTCAATATCATACTCGGTGAAAAACATTCACTCCAGATTTTTCTGCTACTTTTTAACAATAATTGAAGCTTAGATGAGAATTTTTTCCCCTTAAATTGGGAGTCCGTGAAGGGGTCAGAGGGTAAGAAGGTGATGATTGAAGGTTATGGATTAGAAGACGTAGCCATGTAACTGATGAACAGTGTAACAAAACCTTTGCCGACTGCTGCTCCTCTCAGTGTCAGAAACTGTGTAATGTTATCGATCCAGTACTATAAATGACACGGCAGAGAGGTGATGGAGATGATTGATGAAGAGTTTAAAAGGCTATGTTTCATGTTAAAGGTTCTTTAGAGCACTCTCCTGAAAATAGAAGCCCTCGCTGCATCAGACAGAGACCTCAGGACTAATGTAGTGTAAAAAGGTCAAAGTGATAATGGGGGAAGGACTCAAAAATGAGGAATAGTTTTCTATGTGGAATTGATGTAACATATTTAAGTGTTGCACTTTAGTTGGCTGGGCATTAGCAGATAGAGAGGTTGCATGTTATACAGTAGATTCCTCATAGATTAATGGGAGTGAACATATTTGAGGAAGTGGAAGGAAGATATAGCAGTATAGCATGGCACTTTTGCTTTATATGCTAAAAGCTACAAGACCAAAACACTCACTGTTTTGATATTTTCTAACTCCAAATGTGGAACTAAAATGTCACAAAAAGGCAGTCAAAAATATGCTCTATTCCAGGGGTTGATCAAGCATGGTTAAGGTGTTGCCGCATTAAGAAGGAAGAGAGCTTTGCGTTTGTGTCAAGGTGATTTTGTGTTAGACTTGGCAGTATAACAGTAAGTTTGGAAAGCTGTGGTCAGCTGAACGTTAGAAAACCCAACCTCCCCCTGAGGAGCGGGCGATTATAAAGCACTTATGGAGGACAAGTTGAGCCTGTGCTCTGCGCTCATGTCTGTACAGTTTAACAGATGTGGGAGAGAAGGGGGTGTAGTTTTATATAGAGCAGTGAAACACACTGTAAGAAGAGACATGCTGGAAGAAATATGGACAAAAAAACTTTAATTCTGTTGTTCCAGTTCGTGCCAGTGGAGGTTTGGCTGTTATGTTGTCACGTGAGAAAACTTTATTGCATTATTCAAATTACAGGCCCCAGCACTCTCACCTTATATTTCACCATTCATCATGATCTGCTTACATTTCTCATCAGTGCTGCCAAATACAGCGAGACTGGATGTTGTAAATGACATCATTTTTGGCTCAGAGTAACTCTATTCTATTATAGCCTGTCTTCTATTCTGGCACACCTGTACTGCAACCGTATTCTTTACAGGCCTGGGATAACTACTTATCGTATTTTATGTTTAGGAGTTTCACAAAATGAGATGTGATGAAGCAGCAGGGTGCTGATGGCTGGAATTAAAGGCCCTCGCTTTTGCCAATGCAGAACCAGTGAGTGTGTGCGCGTATGTGTGCTTGTAGATGTGTGCACAGGTGGATTTGTGTCTACAACAAAGTACTATTTAAAAAAACAACCTGTCTGTGTATTGTATGCATTGAACATGTCTGACATGTTTATTACAGTAATCTCAATATTTCAAACAACGATTTGGCTTATCTGTAGCTCTGTTAGTTGCCAGACCTTTCCTGTAGTATGTATGCGGCTAGTTGCTTTTCAGGTTAAAACTGCTGCAGGGCTGAGTGATAATTCAGTATTTCTTTCAATGGAATCATAGCATGATGAAATCATATAGTGAGATATCATGATACACAACTACGTCATCGAAATTGATAATAAAAAGCACGTACTACCTCAAATTTCTCAGAAACTAAAACGGCACAAATCCAAGAAACTTGCGGCATGGCGTAAAACATAAATAAGAACAGAACGCATCAAATTCAGAATTCATTGTTTATTTACAAAATAAAAGTCTTTTATATGATTATTATATAGGTTTTAGTTGAATGTGTGCTCCCAAAGATTTGCTTTTATTTATTTTTTTCTATCATTTGACTTGAAACTATTATCAAGTATTTAACTGACAGTGGAAGATGCAAAAATATGTTTTACCATGTGATTATTGTGTAATATTGTGACAAAATGCATATTTAAATGAATATCGCCTCCATGCAGAAATAAAATTTTCCACGTCATATTTTAACATTTACAAGGACATATGAAGAGCTTTCTGCAGTATGTGAATGCCCGGCTTCTATATTCATACGTGTTTAAATGTGTCTGCAAAGACAGTATGTTTAGACGTACAGTCTGCACTGCACATACATGTGCTGTCAGACAGCATGTGTGCACATGTGGTTGGGTGGTAGACGAGAATAGCATTTTCCGAGAGACCCGAACAATAGTGTGTTTGAACAGAGGAGCCTATTCCGGTACATCTCTGCCCACTCGCTGCTGCGCTGCTGAATGGGATGAAATGGCCCTTTGAGATAAGTAACACTGACCTCTACTTGTCACCCCATAAAAGGTTAACGGCTCCGGCACAGTGAGGTAGTGTTGCCGGGGTGAGTCACTGTCACGAACATGAGTGAGTCATCAGACAGGCGACAAGTTGAAACAGAAAGAAAAAGAAGAGTCGTGACAGTGTTAAAGGGATTGTGACAGAGGGCATAAAGAGGGAACACATGAAATGAGATAATGATGGCAGATAGAGATGTGCAGTCAGATTTCTCTGAAGTTCTCTATTTCACATCAAAAACATCAGATATCAGAGCAAATACTGGCATTGCAAAAGTTAAGTTAAAGAATTTTAATTAGATCTACTGGGGAAAGGCAGGATGTCTTTTATTAAAGACATGACAGAGAGAACTTGTAAGCTTGTTGGAATCTAGTGAGTCATGACCGATTTCAGCATCACTGCCACAGAATATAAATCAGCAGGACCTCTGACCACATCCATACAAGGACACACTATTAGCTGAATCACATCCAAAATTATTTATGGTACAATTAGGCGGTGGCAAGTGCAAATGTGTGCAACTGTGAGCAAAGCTGTTAGTTCCAAACACATTTTGATGGACATGTTTTAAACATTGGAATGGTTCACTGCTTTTAAGTGACAATGTTTCATTTTATTTGGGAACAGGTGAAATAATGTCACACCACAGACATGTTTGTGTACTTTTACTTTCAGTTTAATTAAATGTCTTTAGACTTTCTGTTTCTGAGTTATAATAATATTTTTGTGAACTACAGCTGTACTCAATGTCATTTTTTTTACATTCAAAGTTTCTATTGAGATTTTTGAATGAAGCTTTAAATGTCTGTTGTCATATTTTAAAACGTCACGACAGTGAAAGCATTGTGTTTGGAGAGCTAAAGTCCAAGGAATTTAGATTTTTCAATACTCTTTGACTTTACAAAGCTCTGGAGTTATTGGAAATGTTTAGATCACACAAGTTGAAGATAATTGCACACTGCCATCACTGGAATCCTATTCTACAGGATATATCATTTAAATCTAATTTTTATCAGCAATTGTGCAGATATACAGTGTTTAAACAGAATACAGCACTCTAATGAGGGTTAAGACGATAGATGATGGCTGACATCATCCATGGAGCCCAGCATGATGATCTCTCTGTCTTCGGCCTCATTCCTAAAAATTGGTGCTACTATAACGCAGAAAGGAAGTGGTTTAAAGTTTGGGTCAGGTGGTTGCTTAACGCAGGTTTTTTGCGGACTGGCTCTCATAACAGGTTGGGTGGGAGCGTATTAAAATACCCTGACCCACACATCACTAGTACAAATAAAAAGACTGTTTGAGGAAGGGCTGGGAATGGGCTCAAAAGAGCAAAAACTATAAATTGTCATTTATACTCCACATTATGAATGAAGCTTTAAAGGATTTGGTACAGCCCAAATCCTAACCTCAAAGACTATAGTATGAAGGGAATAAAATATTCACATGTTGCCGTTCACTCTTCTGACAGAACATACTATATTTATGTCAGGTTTAATAATCATCTTCATTGTTGTCATTCCTCTCCGTCTGTCTCACTTCAGAGCGCTGTCTAGAAGACCATGAGCTGGTGGTTCAGGTCCAGGCCTCCATGAACAGCGATAGCAGATTCCTCTTCAGGAAGAACTATGCCAAATATGAATTCTTCAGAAACCCCCTGGTAATTGCCTTTTCTTAGACATTTCTTAACATGCCGTGTCGCTGCTGACGTCCTTGTGTTGATATATGGTGCAACTAAAGTAACCTTTCAAAACAGATACACCTGTGGGAGCAGCTCCTCGTGGATTTAGTTGGGTTTTTTGCATGTATGTTGTCTATCCCTATTCATTTTTAGATCATTTTAATGTATGTCTGCTAAAAAGATAGCAGTATGAGACCACATCATTTCTTGTATTTAGAAAATTCTGTCAAATAAACAAGATGTATAGATATTATTAGAGTAATTTACCTTAAACAGGCCTCATACAAAGTCTCGAAAGTTTGAACAATTTACCATTTTCAACATAATTTGGTGTTTTAATCTACATTCAATCCTATAATTATTCAGTAAATCATCAAAACATGCAGTTAAAGTTAATAAACACTGTCAACATACATTGATAGTTTTTACTAAAAATGATCCCTTTAAATGTTGAAAAGTGCTTAATGTCTCAAGCTAAGATGTCATAAGGACCCTGTTTAAAGAGTGCCCACTTTAGAAAGACGTGTTCTCTAGTAAGTGTCTACATTCTGTATTTTTGTAAAAACAGCTGACTGTACTAATGAGATTGCCATTTGTTTTTTTTGTTACTAATTCCTACCCTATAATTATTGTCCCAGTGGCTGATATTCTCTGTCTGTCTGCCTCCGTCTCTCTCCACCAGACGTTTTTCCCAGAGCACATGGTTGCATGGTGCCAGGAAACCAATCGTATGATTCTACCATCGCAGCTCCTTCAGGTACATGCAGCACGCTGTCGCACGTTTCTCTCTGTGTCTGCCTTTCATTCTCTCTCCTTTCCTGACACGCACACAGCTTAGTTTACCTCCGAGTCAGCACCCGCTACATACTGTACAATCAAGCTGACATACCTCACCTCTGACCCTGAGACAGTGTGTCTCGTCAGAGCCTGCAGTAATAACTACCGTTGATCCCCTGTTGACACATGACTGTCTCGGCACACGCACCGCAGGCCCCACACTTGCGATGGATGGAATTAAGCAGTCAGAAATAGAACATACAGTTCCTCACGTCCCTACCTTATGTTTGCACAGCACAAATTCACATACTTGTGTCATGCTACTTTTGTGCTCTGCAGAAGACTCCCGGGCCGTGCACTGCTCTCACAAAAGATATAAAGAAAAGAAAAGGTCTGGGAGGAGACCAGACAAAAGTTTCTTGGGATTTTGAAGAGCTTTGGTCTTAATGGATTGAGGGTTTACATGCAGTCTGGCTCTCTCCTGTATCAAGTAATGGAGCTGTCAGAGACAGAACCACAAAAGGAATCCATCCCCTCATCCTTGCCACTCACAGAAAGCTTTTAACTCCCCTGCTGATCATATAGACGTTATGCTCTACATAGAGGAGTCAATAAATGAATGGGGATGCGGTGAGCCTGAGTTGTGTCAGGAATCCCCAGTGTTTGACTTATTCTAAACATAAGATCTTTGCACTCAATTAGAGTGCTGTCCAAACCAAGACCCACCCCGTGCTCAGCCAGGTGTTTGCAATATTTGCCATTTATGCAAAAAGCATATGTCAACGCAAAGCAGCCAAGGTGTAGTGCCTCCCAAAAAAAGGCTTTTTGAATGAACGTTGCGTGTGAACGTGCGCTCCGTAAATGTCGGGAAAGGCTCATGCGTGAGGCCCATTGTGGGATGTTTCCAAAACACTTGGAAACATGTGCTTTAAATATTGAAGAGTCCTCTGGAACAGTTTACCTTCTCGCCGCAAGCCACAGATTCCAAATCAGCTCTAATAACTTAACCTGCCACTTCATGGTGTGATATTTTTGTGAAACACGGAAACCTCAAACTCAAACTGCTTGAGACACCCACAAGACAATTTAGGCTTTAAGGGTTTCTAATAGGAATGTACTGTATGCTGTTTCATACATACACACAGGTACCTGCCAAGACGAATACAGTCATGGCAGGCACATCGCATAGCACGACATACTTCTTTTATTTGAAATGAAAAATAAAAATGTTTTAGAAATCCATTACAGTTCCTGGATAAAACTATTAACCATATAAAAGAAATCGATGTAGCCACTGTGACGACTCCAATTTGTTTGTGGACTGCGGTTTTGAAGCCTTGACTTTGGTATTTTTCTCTAAATGGGACCGTAAATTGAGAAAATGAGCATAATGCTATATTGAAAACAACTTCAATTAGCAATTATCACCAGAAACCCATTAAGAAAATGTTTCCTGAGGTAATACATGAAGTGAGGAGTACGGTCATTTTAAACTTTGATACAATCATACTTCTTTTTGCAACCAGTGAAGTCTCCCTCTGCTGGCCGTATGAAGGAATGCAGGTTTAGGGCACTCGTGTACCCGCATTGGCTGCACCTTTCACACGCTGAAATATCCACGTGCTTAAAACATAAATAAAACATATGTCTATCTTGTCCTGCCTCCTTCAACCATTTTCAAGCCTCCGTACCGCTGGATTTCTCAGACAATACAACAATGTCTGCTCCCGTGGTGTGTAACAATTCAAACTGCTGCTCGTCTAAACCATCAGCTGTCAGTCTTGCACTGATGCAATAAGCCCAGATGACACTGTGTTCTTTGACAGAAAGCAATTGCCTCCCGTCTGTGATGTCTCTGCAGATGGTGTCTGCTGTGACAGTGACAGAGTGCTTACAGGCTTCAGATGTGATCCAGCGTTTTCCTCCAGAGGCAGAGGACATTATAGAGTGAATAAATAAACGTTTGTATGTTGATCCCCAGCTTCATGTCTTTCTTGCTCCCTTCCTTAGAACTTCCTAGCGACCAGTAGTTGTCCGGAGATCCAGGGGTATCTGTATGTGAAGGAGGTGGGTCGGAAGTCCTGGAAGAAAGTGTACATGTTCCTGCGGCGCTCGGGGCTCTACTGCTCAACAAAAGGAACCTCAAAGGTAACAGCAGGACAAAATGTTTTTCATTGTCATTTTCTAACATGTAATTCTTAGTAATTACAGTCATTATTTGTCATTAAAGAATTCAAATGCATACTACACTGAAATTTCATAGTAATAACTCGTACATTTTCCACATTAAACATAATTACCTTCAAAGAATCAGCCTTTTATTGATGGTGGTCTCCCTGCATATGTCTGCGTCGTTCAGTATACCTCCAGGCTGTGTCGCTCTGTGATGTTTTGACTTATTAATTATTTCTGTCTCCAGGAGCCCAGACATCTACAGTTACTAGCAGACCTTGAAGACAGCAACATCTTCACTGTCATCACAGGCAAAAAGCAGCACGGTGCACCCACAGACTACGGCTTCTGTATCAAGGTGAGTCTCAGATGACAGAAGTGAGATGAAGCTGATTTCTAATGAAATATTATGAGGTGAGGAATGATTGACATCCTGTGCAGTCTCATGAGAGGAGTGCTGGCATGCATATATATGAGCAATGAGGTTCTGCTTTATTGCTGTATTTCTAAACCTTTGTGTGTGTGTGTTTATTTAGCTCATATTTCCTATTATTATTATTGTTATTTCTAAGTTTTATATGTTGATGAGCTAACAGTTAAAACATTTCTCTCATTACCTTGTCAGCTCAATTACTTCCATCAGTTATGATTGTAATAATAGTGATGCTGGTGGCAGTGATGATCATGCTGATGATGATTATCTCATTGTGACATTTGTTAATCCGCAGCCCAATAAATGTCGAGGGGAGCTGAAGGAGTTGAGGATGCTGTGTGCAGAGGATGAACAGGGCAGGACCTGCTGGATGACTGCCTTCCGGCTCTTCAAGGTAACACCATGACACAATATATATATAACAGTTTTTTTGTGTGTGCACAGTACACCTTTAGGGGAATTTCAAATGTGTTGCTTTACCACTGTGTTCCTTTTCCTTTACAGTATGGGATAGTGTTGTACCAGAATTATAAGATTCCCCAGCAAAGAAAAACCTTACTTTCACACTTCTCAGCACCTGTGGTAAGTTTACTGCTTTATTTAAAATCCACTCTAAAATCTACATATCTGACTCACTTTTTCAGTGTAACGTTGCTTTGAATAACTCCCGGATCTGTGACATAAGTAAAACTTCCATTGTGAAGCAATACTGTGGTAATGTATGAGTCAGGAATATACAACTAACGAGTCAGACGAGTTTAGGAGACAATCACCAAAAGGCTTACCTGTGCCACCTCACTTTTATTGCGCTGGCTTTGTTTGCATTTGTTCATACTGTAGCTGCACCCTTGCATTTGTGTTGCTGCCTTTGGATCCACATTTTCACTGTCATGTATCTCTGTCTCCCCCTAGCGTAGTGTATCGGAGAACTCCCTTGTGGCGATGGATTTCTCAGGGAGGATAGGCAGGGTGATTGACAACCCTGTAGAAGCTCAGAGCGCTGCCATGGAGGAGGGACATGCATGGAGGGTGAGACACAGAGTTATTTCTGTCAGTAATGCTTGGAGCAGACCACAAAACATCTCTACAGATGGCAATATTTATTTTTGCTTAAATATTTATTTTCCTTAGGTTGTAAGTGTTGGTTTTCCAGTTATGTTGTGTTTGTATAAAGCTGATTTGGCTGTAGGGCAACTGTTGTCAGATTTAATCTGATGTAAACTCAGGCCACAATAATTTAGTCAGCTTAGAAAAGTGACATCTTTGCTCTTATTTAAGATTAGGAAATCATTTTACAAAACAGTAATGACTGCATAGACTAACCCACCAGACCATGAACTAATCCCTGTTGTTTTGTCTCTATGTGGCGTCTCTCTCAGAAGAGGAGTCAACGAATGAACATATTAGGCTCCCACAGTCCACTACACCACTCCTCACTAAGCTCAGGTAAACGCAAAGTCATTAATGCAAATTGTCTACTTCCTTTCACATTTTTTCTTTTAAAAAATGTATCCAAAAACCCTATTTTTGTATTTCTCTGCAGTCATCCACATAGCCCAGTTGTGGTTCCATGGCAGGATAACTAGAGAAGAATCCCACCGCATTATCCACCAGCAGGGACAAGTCGATGGGTAAGGCAGCTGGGGCTGAAACACCTTTTACACATACACTTTTCCTATTCACTGAATATGAATAAAGCACAATAAAAGGAGTCTACATTTTTCTGTTTCTGCATCCATGAAATCAAGTCTGCAGCATATTTTCCTCACAGCGTCTTCCTGTCTCTTGTTGCACAGGTTGTTTCTGCTGAGAGTCAGTCAGAGTAACCCCAAGGCGTTTGTGCTCACATTGTGCCATCACCAGAAAATCAAACATTTCCAGATACTACCGGTATGCACACTTTTATTTTAATTTATTTTTTCTTTATTAAATTGTGCTGATTTAATGTTAAAGGTAGTTTTTATTGTTAAATTAGTTTTGCTTTTCCTTTGGTCTATTTCCTTTTTGGGAGACAATTACAATAACCTTGAGCTTGACAGTTGAGCTGATTCAGATTATATATGACAAAAGACTGCTAAACTGGTGGAAGGTAACTTGGTATATTTACTCAATAGTTCCAAATTAAAGCATAAAAAAATATGAAAAGTTTGATCATCATAATTTTTCATCAAAAACAGTTCATTTTTCCAACTTGGTTTGCTTATTTTCATTACTTATGAATTTATTGTGAAGGGAATCACTGTGGGTCATTTTAATTATTTTCTGAATTTTTACAAACCATCAACTGATTAATTAAGAAAATAATCAGCTGATTAATGAATAATGAAAATAATATTTTTTTGCAATACGATACAACTGTGAAATCCTGCTTTTACAATAATGCATGAGTTATAACAATCTAATAATGTGATATAAAATAGTATAACAGATGCAGTAGACGTTTTCCTGATTAAACGTACATACTTTGACTTAAGTAACATTTAAACAGTATGGAATTAGTTTTTTACTTAATACTTCCCATTAAAAGAAAAGGTGTGAGTTTTATTTCCTGAAAAAAAAGGTTGCTCAACACTAGGATCTCTCTACAATGTTGGATAAATATAGAATAAGGTTTGCAAAATGGCAAGAAGTAGTGGGTTATATATGTGGTTTGTTGCTAAGTGGCCCAAACAACTGTGCCTGAAGTCGTTGTGCTTTCTTTTCTCCTGCCCTACGGTGTTTCCGTGCCTCCTCCTTCCCAAACCCTTTGACACGGGCAGTGTGAAGAGGACGGCCAAGTCTTCTTCAGCCTTGATGACGGCGCCACCAAATTCACCGACCTGATTCAGCTGGTGGAGTTCTACCAGCTCAACAGAGGAGTGCTGCCTTCTAAACTCAAACACCCATGCACCGTCGTGGCCTTATGACACCTTCGGATCATCTGACCCCATGACCCCCATCACTTGACGTGACTCTGCCTAAAACAAACAAAACAACAGGAAACTTTCCGATGGTTTTTGTTTTTATCTTTACAAGAAGCTGGTGAATTGACTGATGTTTCGTTGTCATTTTATATTGCCGTGAGTCCGCCGGAGACTGCTGACTTGTTGGAATCCTTTTGCATGGATGTTTGAGGAGTCGGATGCACAACTCGCTCTCAGTGTTCCTCAGTCGAGAAGATAAAGGAAATGAACACTACTGTTTGTGTCATTGCTGTTGCAAAATCTTCCACAATCTTGCTACCCATAGTCATCAATAAGCTCGGACACAGTGACTCTCAAAGTTTTATCACACAGCTCAAGTGTAGACTGTTTCCCTTCAACTGGACAATCAGCAGGACAGCTTTCGTGTGGACCACTCTGCTCTCTGAGAACAAACT
Source organism: Serranus cabrilla (assembly GCA_903364295.1). Lineage (NCBI taxonomy): Eukaryota > Metazoa > Chordata > Actinopteri > Perciformes > Serranidae > Serranus > Serranus cabrilla. The sequence continues at coordinate 436,009 of CAFUXE010001426.1, forward strand.
CATTCAAACTTCATCACACGTCCTCAACCAATATACTGTAGACGGAGAGTTGATTGTCTCTTAGTTTTGCACTCATGGAACTGGGAGTGGCCTTTGACGGTGCATGACTTCTCAGCTGTCTTAACTGTGAGATGGTGCCACCGCCCTCTAGTGTCAAAGGCATGCAAGGACATGTCCACACTCAACATGGACGAGATGTGGAGGCGCCAGAACGAGTGTTGAGGTTCGGAAACATCACAAGTTTGTCAAGTCAAACTCGCCCGGAGAAAAATGGCTAAGGAAAATCTGGAACTGCTGAAACAAAGTATTTTTTTTATAGTGGACAATACAAAATCTGCATTGTGCACTCTCACAGAAAAGTATTTGCTCATCTCTCACCACACAGGGTTTCTTTTCTTAATGCTACATTCATTGCAGTTATGTATTGTCATCAATAGTCTCTTTAATAATATATTTTTTCAAAGCCCACTTTTTGCATTCTGGTATTTGCAACTCTTCATTATTCACATATGCTACAATAAGTTCATAATGTGCTTGTTATTCTATTGCATGTCCCATTTTCCTCAAGTATATCCCGTGTAGCTTCCACAAAATGAAAAAGCATTAATGAACCGATGGTGTCATTCAGGGTGAAATAACAAGTAATAAAGCTAGAGGAATTCTATAACCAGGTAGATGGTGATTGTAAAGTTGAAAAGTCAAATCAGGTAGTTATTTAGGGGAAATTAAGTAAGTAAGTGCACCCAGATGTGGGAGTTCACTGCAGGCAAAGGCATGATGACAGCTGTTGAAAGTGGGACAATGGAGCGAGTCCTCATCACAGCACAGGGAGGGATAACCACTAGCATTTCCTTCAGGTAATTTTTAAGTGACAGCAAATCAAAGGAAACAAAAGTCTTTGTTAGAAACATACAAGGTTAGATACAGTTCAATCTAATGGGAAACGTGTCCTGGTTCTTGAATCTCTTTTCATACGTTGTGTCCCACAAACTTGCCTCCTACTGTTCCTGTTGGAAGTCAGTGAGATGCTTTCAGACATAGACGTGGCTCGGAGCATGGCTTAGCGTGCTCTGACTCTATACAAATAGTAGACTCTGTGCATTACATTCCATATAAAGCTGCCTTTTTCTGCCTGGACGTACTTGTGAACTAACAGTGTCACATATCCTGCCTACTGTACACCACCTCTTTATCAATTCAGGCTGACTGTCAAGAAAAAAAGTTAGCTGTGTACAGTATAGGTAAAATATTATAAAGACAGAAAAGCCTCTCCCTTTTTATCTCTTCCTCCTCTCAGCTTGTCTCACCCGCTCTTGTCGCACTTTCTTTAGCCTGCTGTGAAAATACACTGTCAGCAATGTGGCAGCAACATAAAACTGGAGGTCTGACTGCAGAAGTACTGCAGGGCCCACTTTGATCATTTCAGCCCATGTCCCTTCATTCTAATTTACTGAGTTGCCTCACAATAATGAGAGCATCAGACAAAAACACAGGATGTAAAACTCTTCGTGACTCAGTTTGAAGGCACCTTATTATATCCCAGACAGTGCAATTTCAGCAGAAATCAATTGTTTTCCTAATGCCAGCCAAGGTCATTAGAAAATAGTATTTGAATGGATTACCCTTTGTGTTGTGGCCAAGCCATGATGGAGCTCCTGTAATTAACAACAGTGAAAGGAAGATTTAGCACAGTGTCTCTAAATAACCTGGATTAAGTCTCTTGTTGAATAGATAGGGATACTTCTGTCACACCTATTGATCTATTCTGGCAGAATGGAACTAAATAGATAACACATGAAGGGCAAAACCCAGCCATGTCAAATTCTGGGAAGACGTACAGCAAAGTTATTGGACATATTTCTGATTATATAAATACCAGAGCCAGTTACTCCCAGCAATGAGGTTCATAACAACCTTCTTTGAAATGTCAAACCACAAACTGCTGTTTTTTTTTTTTGTTATACATGAGATTTTCTTAAAACTTACTCTTAAAAGTTTAATTTAGTCCAAGCTCTGGTGGCAGCCCTGGTTCGCTCAATCTAATTGTACTCACCTTTAATGCAACATCATCAGCCATCATTTAACTACTTGCAGGTTGTGTTAAAATAAATTGAACATCTGAGATGCAGAATAGCTGCACCACATTGACTCTCTGTGCATGGTCACCATTATTTATCTAAGATGCAATGACTCAATCATTTTTCTAAATATTATTGCAGCAAAATGTATTTATTTATCTGGATGTGACTGATTACTTGAAAATTTTAGATTTTTTTTTCTCAGCGCTGTTCTGTACATTTCTATTGTCATTACCTTGAAATGATTGACCAGTGTGATTTATTATTATAATTATTATTATTGTAATGACATATATTGTTTTCTTTTTCCTTTTTTCCCCCCAAAATATTTTTGTCATAATTTATAGTTGTTATGAAGAGATGTTTGGCTGGCATCAAAATTGTCATTCCAAGAGATGACATTGCAAACAAAAAAAATACCCAATTTTCCCAAAGCATTACTCAATATTTTTTTTTATTTCTGTTATTTTTTCCTCCCAGACCGATTAAAATATCCACCATAAGGAAACCCAATCTTTTTATGTTTTATGTCGTCACTGTTTGATGGTGACTTAAACTAGGACAAATAGATTAGAGTGATAAAGCATCAAATGCTTTGGGAAATTGGGTAAAATAAGCATCAACATTCTCATCATAATTTAATCTTTAAACACCTTGCCTTGAAAAAAAGAATTGTACAAAATTTAGATGTAGAAAAAATCCCTTTACATTCATGTTAAACTTTCTCAGTGAAAATCTTTTAATAATTAGGTTAGATACACTTGAAGAAATGAACAGCAATCCCCCTTCACATATACAGACACAGTCATGATGATCAAACTGCAGTTATGTGATAATTCCACGTGGTATCAGAGCAGTTACAGCATCGACCTGCTTTAAACAGAATGAAGAAACATAGGTAGGTTTAACATTTGCATGAATGTGGATTTTGAGTTTATTGTGTAAAGATTCTGCCACTGATATTCGATCTCTGGATTACAACAATACATCAATTATTTTGTAGTTGCTGAAATCATCTAAAGCTATTGGGATGTCACTGAAATGTTGATGCTAGCTGTTTCTTAATCCCCTTTCTAAGTCCATTCAGCCCTCCCACTTTGCACTCATCCTCAAACTTCCTCTAATATTTTTTTGTTTTTTCTGACGGACATGAATGGCAGCAGATGTCAACATGTGAGGGACAGATAGCTTTTAGGGTGGAGTGAGTATTTTCATACAAACTGAAACTCTAAATGCAAAGGGCAGAGAGTAAATTGAATTAAATCAGGGGATTTGGATGTTTTATACTAACAGAAATGAATGTATCTGGGTTGCTCAGGGTTGACTTGGAGCATGTTAAAAACTACTGGTCCCTCAGCTCTCTTGGGCTTTTAGGTACAAGATGATGATGATGGATTCACAAATATTCTAGTTTCATTAAGCCGGGAGCCGTTACGGCAGACTTTCTCTATCACGTGCACCACCAATCTGCTAGTTGTGATAACTTGAAAAATATCCTTGCAGTAAAATGGAGTAGATCCGATCGTATTTAAAGAGCACAGTTAACAGTGTTGTAAATTCTATTGTTGAAGCTGTCTATTTGAAATACTTGCCTGGCTACCAGAGCTGATTTAAAAGCCAATCTCAAACAATGTTACCTATTCAACATTAGTCATCACATTTGGCAACGACAGGTGACCAACTCATAAAACACTCCTAATATTTGCAATCAATTTGAGTAATTTAGAAGAAATTATAACCATGTTAATAAAAGGACAGCGTCCCTTTTGGTTGCCAGGCAAACAGATGGTGCCTCTGATGACTTTTTTTCTCTGCACAAACCAGACCTAACATGTGGACCAAATGACAGACACAGCTACCGTTCAGAGGGGACCGTTCTCACTCATAAACCTTGCAATTTTAATAAGGTGAATACAATTAAAGAACAGGAAATGGCACTCTGAATGATTCTGGTGAAAGGTGGTGGAGAATGAATGCTTGTATTTTCAGTTTACTGTTGGAGTTGAATTGGGCCCTGATCCTGCAAAGGCGGATTGATGAATTATCATCTTGACTCATGCATTTTCATAATGTTGTCACAATGCAAGATACCGTGGCTGTACAAATGAGTAAAGTAAAAAATATATCTATATATAAAATATAAACTATTATGTATTTCAGGGAATGCAAAAAAGAAAACAGTAACTTTTCTCTTTTTTTCTAAGAGAGAGCTCCTGTATTCAAATGTGCTTTGCTTCAATCTGTAAATAGTTGAATGGCTTATAAATCTTAATTGTAACCTTTTCAGGTATTTTTGTACAAATAAGGGACTGATATATTCTGTTTATTGTAATTAGAATAAAACATTAATACATTGATATAAAAACCCCAGCTGTGTTTGTCTTTATTAAGTGAAATGCCCTCTGTAATTATTCTATTAGATTAATGTAATACATGTAAACAGAGTGGGATCAATCTAAACTGCCTATCATTGGTTGTCATTACTGTTTTCCAGATTCAGATGAAAACAGATCAAAAAAATAAATAAAAAAAGGTCCTGTACTCGGCTAAATACATATATTTAAGGTCAAATATAATAAATTCCACCTTGAGAGCAACTCTTGGGTTCTCCACTAGATGGTGCAATATCACAACAAGTTCAAGGGCTGATTAAAGGCATAATCTGTAATGGGAACTATTTAGTAAGATGTACAACCAATAAATCCTGCAAATGTTTAATTATGTGTAATATAGATGCTGGTGGAAATTCAATCAGGTTCATGTGGGGTCCCACAATAATAACACTGCCCCCTCCCTGGTCTGGTGTCACACCCTTTGGATTATCAGTCATGCAAACATTGTGAGGTTTCAAGGCTTAGAGTTTTGTTGTGAGGAAAGATTAGCATCTCTAAAGCTCTGCAGTGTTTGCGGTGTGTCTGCAGCTATTATAGTAAGTTGCAAAGTATTTAACATAATGTAATGCAATCAAGTGCAATAAATACCTGCACTAACCTTCAGTATTTGTTGAAACTGTGTCAGTTATTCAATAACTTTCTGGGATGCCATTTTTAATTAAATATATGCTAGTTGTGTATTTAGGGATCAGTTACAAGCAATTCATTTGCAGTAGTGCCAGCAGGGAGGGGAGTATAGGTTTCTTTCAGGCATGTTTAGTAATCTAAACAATCATTACAATGGGATTTGAAGATCATTAGCACATAGAGGTTCTTCCCTAGCTAAGATATTGTGTCACTGTAGTTAGTTTTTGCAGGAGACATCATGATTAGCATTAAATTAATTAGACATCAATGTGACTTCACTGTCAGGGCAAGTTTTCTCTCCCAATAGTTGAATGCCATGTTGGCCTTAATCTCCAGTAATTCAAATATAAGTTAAGTTTCTAAAATAAGCCTAAATGGAATTTAAAACGAAGCTTACTCAAGACGTTTCAGTGGCTTGGAATATACACCCTGTTTCACCAAAACCAGTAATGGGCGTGAAAAAGTCTGAGGGTTTTAACAAAGGTAGGGAAACAGATCTTGCCAACTAAGGTTATGGTTAATAAGATCAGAAAATTGGCTATCTGGAAGTGAGCTCATGGTGGGAACCAACATCTGGAAAACAGCATTGTTGAAAGTTTATTCCCATACAGCATTTGGTGTTTAAAATCATGTTGAATAGATAATAGTGTCTAAAGATCAAAAGCATTGGGTGAATTAGGAAAGTGGACATGTTAAATTTAAGCTAGCGATGACTTGAATGGGAAACAGGACCACGGGGAAAAAATATGAGAAAACAATCTGCAAAAGATTTTATCAGCAGAACAGAACCCCACAAAACCTTTATTCGGTAAAGTTAGAAAGATATTCACAGATTTGTTTTGCCCGTGCCAATAAGTAATCAACGGAACACTGCTTTTAGAGAAACAACACGTAAATGTGAAACCAGTTGGGGAGACTGTAAGCTACAACCTGGTTTTCATCAATACTAGCCGTCCTTAGAGCACGACAACTTCAATTGTCAACATTATTGATTATTTTTGTAGGGATGTAACGATACACTAAACTCACGACTTGTTACGGTTCACGATTTTTTGTTCACGAAATGATTTTCTCACAATTTTTTTTTTTTAATCAAAATTAGCTACAGACAAATTATGACCAAATAAGATGATACTTTATTTGTAGGAAAAAAAATCTTAGGTGCTTTCTTTACAGAAACTCTGTAAAAGTTTGTGTCCTCTTATAACAAGTGCAACTTACATGGACATCTTAAACAACAAAATACATGAAAAGGAGGGCAGAGGAAGCACTTTTTTAATGCAAAAAATTCGCAGGTTAGGTTTAGGTTTAGGTTCAGGGTTAGGTTCAGGTTCAGGTTCAGGGTTAGGGTTAGGGTTAGGGTTAGGGTTACAACACAAGGGTTAGGGTTACAGCAGGAGTGTTTCATAAGGAGCAATGGGGGGGCGTGGTTTGTACCATGTCCGCGGCTGCAGTTAGACCCTTCTCTACATGTTGGGCATTTAGCAGTGTTTGGAAGACTATATGAACAAACAAACAGAGTTTTTGGTTTCGGTGATACGACACGAACTGTGCCGTCAGCGAATGATATAACAAGCTATCGCTATACCGAAGAATAAAGATAATATCCTACTTCTCTCGCATTCACGATTAATTTTTTCTGTCAACCGGTGCGAATCGTCACGCATTCGTACCGATTTTTATTCGTGTCACGATGCATCTTTATATCCCTACATAGGAGCCAACCTAAACTTAAATTAGCTAGCATATATATTTTATAAAAACAGCAAAACATTTGCTAAACCTCTAATATTTTAAAACACTATATGAAGCGACAGCTGTCGAGTTAATGTTAGCTTAGCTGGCCAACTGTCTCCACGGTCAAGGCTATAAAGGCAGAAATTAGCTAGGTTGGCTCTGGAGAATGACAATAACAATCAACCAGCATTCATGCTCATACAGATTTTAACACAAAATGTATTAATAAACACACACACACACACACACACACACACACACACACAGACATACATATATTGCAGTTAATATAGTTTTATATATTACATACACATGTTATTACATAGCCTACATAGAGTATGACCAGCACAATACAGAATACAATATTTATTCATACTGTCACCCTTTATGGGTGCTAATATGGTTCTTCTTGATTATTATTCATGTATTTTTTATTGGTGTAGTCATATTGTTTTAGTGCTATCTATGTCTTTATGCATGCACTGCAAGGGTTAGATGGAAACACCTTTGTACAGCTATAGGAACTCCATGTGAATCAATCAGTTTTTTTATTGGCCATGGGCTTTGTTCCCATTGGCTGGCCTAGTGGGGGCTGGGGGAGTGGGGGTGGTTAGTGGCAAGATAAAAGGAGCAAATGTCTCCTGTACAGCTTACACACACAAACACATTCACCACGTGCCTGACTGTCTGTCTGTCTGTTGGTCTGCGGACGCTGAAGAAGAGGAGATCATCAGGAGCTCTTACTTGAAAATGTAAGTGTGCACACACACGCATACACACATGCATACAAACATGTCTAATCCTATTTGAGATAAGGCTCAGGATAAGGGCTTCTGAACAAGGGAAAGGGCATGCAGGGTAAAACACTTGTTGCACGATAAGGCAGTGAAATAGAACAAAGGGCAATGTTAATGTTGTTGTTTGAATAAGCTTTATTCCAGTATTTACATGGGATTGTGTTTGAAGCTTTTGCTATAACCTTATCATTTATTCTGTTGGGACTGCAACAGGCTTGTTTTCCAACATAGAGGTTGTTTCTGGTTTGCAGTTAAAAAGACAGGCTCAAAAATGGTTCTTTGCCTTGTTTGCCAATGTGATCAAAGACATCCTTATGAGACTTTTCATCAGGTTTATGAAACGCTTACGTGGTGCACTGTATGATGAGAGAAACATTATCGAACGGCCCTCGGAAATAGACTATGAACTTGTTTTGAACATGCTTTGTGCTACTAAGCTTTTCTGTTCACGTCATAAAAGTGAAACTAAGCTATGATCAGACTGGCTTAATGTGTTGGTAAGAGGGTCAAGGGTGCAAACATACATTTAAATTGTGACAGCTTATTCAAACTGTGTCAGGGAGCATTGCTTAGGCTGTGTGTTTGTTTATGTGTATGCTGATGTTCAGTTAAAGTTTCTCTGAAGCCCCAGTAATGTGAATTCTGATCAAAAATATTATGATTAACCAACTATCATAAATATGTCCTCAGAGTGGAATGTGTGGAATATGTCTCTAATGTCAAAAAGGTCCATTTGAATAGTATATCTAAAATTAACAGTCTTAGTGGCAATGTTCTGTTGAAACTGTGACAGTGTTTTGTTTGCATGTAATTCAAACAACACATTTTAACACAGATTGATATTGATTTTTTTTTTTTTGCAGTTTTCAAAAACATTCAGCAATAATGAGGAGTAATATTAACATTGTAAAATTGTTGAGAAACGTTATTTATGAATACAATTTGTTATTATAATTGATAACCCAATAGATTAACTTTACCAATATCCTTTGGCTGAAATTAACCACAAAGGCTTTCACATTGGGTAGATTTGTTCAAATCATTCTAATTCTCCTGCTATTATCATGCATGATACATAAGTAACTTTGAGATTTTCACCATGCCTTATTCTAAGACAGTCTGAGTAAACTATATTAAAATAAATGTAGCTTATACTAGAAAAATAGTTATTAATTTGCCTTCTCCCCCCTGAAGAAGAAAAAATGTGTGCTGATTTGACTCTATTCCCATAACATCATGACCTAAGTTAGTATTATAAAGCTGGTTAATTTAAACAATGATCAACTCATTCCTACCAGCAAGATCAAAGGTTAAAGTCTGAGGTAGCATTCTGTTTTATGTAAAATATACTGCCTAGTTTGAGAAAGTGCTTCTGTTTTTTTTATTCCAGTCGTACCATGGATGCAGCAGAGTTCCGGCGTAGGGGAAAGGAGATGGTGGATTATGTGGCTGACTACCTGGAGAACATCGAACAGCGACCGGTCTACCCAGATGTGGAACCGGGGTATCTTCATTCCCTGATTCCTACTGAAGCCCCACTGGAGCCTGAGAGCTATGACGATATTATTAAAGATGTGGAGAGGGTCATTATGCCAGGGGTGAGTTTATACTTTTTGATTTGTTGATGCATACAATAGTGTTGTAGAAGCAATTTTGAAATGCAAGCAGCAGTTTAACTCAGCAACAGTTGATCTGAACGACTTTGCACATGGGGCACTAATCCAATACTGATATCAAATATTAGGCTGATATGGACTCAGATAACTGGATTAGCTATTAGTGAGAATAGGGGCAACATATTGAATTGAATTCTATATTTATATATTTTAACAATTATACATTATATGCTATTATCTTAATTCCTGTATAAGTTTAGACAGATGTGTTGCGGCATTCACAGTTTTCACTTGAATTATAACCCCTGTTCATTTTGAGTCTAAAATATTTATGTTTTTATTCTAACACAGTAATCAATAGTTGATTATCAAGAATATATCATTAATGCTCTGAAGTTGAGTATGATGCAGACTTATCTCAAAATTCGACCATTTTTTGCCCAGCATTACTACAGTCATTTTAATGACCAAACCATCAATATAAAACATGTGAGCATTGGCCATTATAACTAAAGCTGTAACATAGGAAACAATCATTATGGCAACCACTTGTTCCCAATGGCAAACTCACATTGGAGTTGTTTCCATATTTATGATGTGAATGCATGTTATGTCCGTTCCAGGTCACCCACTGGCACAGCCCAAACTTTTTTGCCTACTTTCCAGCTGCTAGCTCTTACCCTGCCATGTTGGCTGACATGCTGTGTTCAGCCATTGGCTGTATTGGATTCTCCTGGGTAAGAAACACTTTGTCAGGTCCCCGTATATGACTCTGCATCATTTATATAAATATAAATGACACAGAACATTTTTGTTTTGTATTTTTCCTCTGTGTTTCCAGGCTGCCAGCCCAGTGTGTACAGAGCTGGAGACAGTGATGTTAGATTGGCTGGGGAAGATGCTGAAGCTGCCTGAGCATTTCATAGCCGGGACTCATGGCCATGGAGGAGGAGTCATCCAAGTGAGTGTTTTTGTGTGTGTTTATGCTTCCATGCACAAAAGTTTCCAGGCAGTGCAAGGAGTCAGAGCAACTTCTGCTCATATGTATCCTCTTCCATGTGTAAAACTACGTCAAGACTCAAATTGTATATGCCTATATGAACCATGACTCACAGCTGAGTGCCACTGAAACCACATATTCATCAGCAGTGTGTGTGCTATTGATTTGTCCTTTTCTCTCCCGGGATCAAACCAGCTGAAAATTGGCAGGAAATTGCCTTTTAATGTGTCATACACAGGCGGACAGAGATGACGCTGCTGGGATTGTTTCGTGTGGCAGAAGGCTGAGCATTAGTTTAGTGTTCCATTGACAGAAACGGAGGAGCAGCAGCAGAGGATACTATCTATATTTGTGTGTGTGTGTGTGTTCGTGGGATGGTGTGTGTTGGAGCATGAGAGTGCACTCTGATGACAGATCATTTCATGCCTCTTCTATTGTGACCACCTGAGTGAGAGACTGTGTTTATGTGTGTGCGTGTGCTCATCTGGCTCATCGTGTTTTTGTTTCTGTCTTGCCACTCTCCTTTTTAAGTGCAGCTTACCAGCTCACTATGGCAACGAATGGGGCTCTTCTCGCTGCAGCAGGGCTAATGAGTGTTGTGACAGCACATAGCCAGCCTATTATTATAAACCTTACAGCAACACAAAGGGGAAATGGGAGGGTGTGAAAAAGACCCTTCTGGTGACCTTAGAGTTCCCTTTTACCCTTGTGTGAGTCATTACTCTCAGATAGCAGAATAAAGGCCATTTGTCTGTGACGAAAAAAAGGCAAATGACAAAAGATTATGCAACCCTTTATGATAACCATAATGATAAATTGATAGTTAGTTGAACGATTAGTGATTTTAATGTAAATTATGATTAATAATGTTTACTAATTTGCTTTTTAAATCAGTTTATAGTTGCACACACTATACCATTTTAATATACTATATTAAGTATTTGTTATGTAATGTAATGTTTGTAAACCGTCTATATGAAATTGCAACTGCTGATTATAATACCTTGTTAAATGTTTAATCTAAATTCTCCTATAAACATTATTTAAATAGTTTTGCAATAGTAAATGCTTTCTATAAACACAATTTACATCAATTTCATTTGACCCCATTAAATCTTTTATTAGTAATCTATAAAGAGTATTTGTGCAGCAATAATATCTATCTAAATTAAGAGTATGTATTAACCAATTAACAAGGTATTAGAACTATCGGTTGCAGCTTTACAAAGTTCAAATATTGTTTGTAACAGTGTGCAAATAATTTGGTAATAATAAACACATGCTTGATATAGTATATAAGATATGTAATGATTGCAACAATAGACTGTTAAAGTGTTGCAGTAAACATTATGAACTATCATTGCATTGTTTGTTAGTTTTGTTTTTAATTTAATTAACTGGCAATTTAACGATATAAGTTATAAGCTGCAGATTCTCTTTTTTGCATTGGTAAAGGAAACATTTGCACCAAGTTTTAGGCCTTAATGTGGTAAAAAGTCTTCTTTACATCTGAGAAGGATGGATGTGAGCTGGAAGGGGTTTTATTAAGGCTACCAGGTTTACTTCAGGCTATGTGTGCTCATGATTACATCTCAGGGTTCTGCTCTGTGTGCTTTGTAAGCACGGGAAGGGCAGGAAGTACACTTGAGTATGTTTGAAGGCTTGATTTTTCTTTTTTTTTTTTTAGATTTGTTTGTTTTGGCAGTTGAAGCTATTCGCCTCTGTATTTGTTTTGACACTAAAGACAAAGCCTGTAACAGCTGGCTTGTCTGGTGAGCGATTTCTGCTATTGATTCAATTATTTGAACCTTCCATTGACTTTTAATATCCCCAGACACCTGAGAAGCCATGCTTCACTTCATGCCTCAAAACAGTTCTCACTAAATATGACTGGATGCATGATGAACACAGCCTTAGTGTGTTTGCGAAAGGTTTGGGTGAATGTATCAATAGGAACAGATTACTGCGTCATAAGAGGAAGTAAAGATAGAAAAGCTCTTGACAAACCGACTTAGTGCTGCTCTTCCCTGAAAAATCAACATGAACCGGAGTGGATTAATACACCACAGTAGAAACTACTGCTTAGTTCCTAAGGCTGGAAAACAACAGTACCTCTTTTAAAACAAACCTTACTTTGTTGTCAAGGATAAAGCATGTAGTTCATAAAATACTCCATGATTTTGCCTTCATAAAGCAATTCAAGTTTAGTTTAAATACACAACAGTAGAGATGCATGTCTCCCCTCTAATACTCCAACAGGGCACAGCCAGTGAGGCAACCCTGATGTCCATGCTCGCTGCGCGCTGTAAAGCAATCCGACGGGTTCAGGCCTCAACTCCTGAGAAGTCAGATGCCGAAATCCTCGGCAAACTGGTGGCGTACACCTCTGAGCAGGTAAGTGCAAAAGACAGGTCCAAGCTTACTTATGTCCTGTTTAATGCAGAGGTTAGGCTAACTCTGATTACTTACTCATCATTTACTATTACCAAGTAATATATAAGCAAAACGTTTTATTTTTTCATTTAACCTCACTGCTTGCAAAGGCACCTATGCAAGATTTCACTTTATATATAAATGATATATGGTCTTGCGTAAATGGACTCACTCAACAAGTGGTCTGTGTGAACTCAGGCCATTAAAGGTTGTTCAGTGATTGAGTGAGACGGAGGGTCAGTCAGGCAGTAGCTCGCTGATCAGGTTTAATACCAGGCTGACTCTGTGATTGGGTTAGGGAGCCGCCTGAGGGCCACACAGACCTTTACAGGGAGAACAGTTGTTTCTGCTCAAGAACACTGCTCTAATATCTGGGTGTACATGTCTAAAATATTTATGTTTTTATTTGTACATAGTTATCAATAGTAGATTATCAGGAATATATCATTAAAGCTCTGTATATATGATGCAGACATATCTCAAAATGTAACCTCTTCTTTGCTCAGCGTTACTGCAGTAATTTAGCTTGCTGGTTGAAAGTGAACACTTGGATTTTAAACAAACACTTTCACCATATAAAACAATTAAGTGTTAATAAGGTTTATATTTGTACCATTATTGTGAGGCGATTTGACCGTGTGATCCTAAATCCTGCCACATTGCATTTCCCATAAATGTTGCATACGTTTCCTCTCCAGGCTCATTCCTCAGTGGAGCGTGCTTCTCTGATTGCGGGAGTGATGATGAAGAAGGTCCCCACCGACAACAACTACGCTGTCGTAGGGAGCATGCTTAAGAAGATCGTGGAGGAGGACAAAGCAGCTGGACTCATCCCTTTCTACGTAAGAAAAAGACAAAAATCTAAATCCAGCCTCACACAAAGACACGCACAAGCATCAGATATTGTCTCACAGTGGATTGCTTTTGCTACATGTGTAAATCTTACAACCACCTACTCAACTGCTCAGGGAATTGACAGCTGCAATAATGTGTGTGATGCTGCTGCGCACACCCCGAGGCTTCTGCTGAAGGATAACATGGTTTGTGTTTAACCTGATGTATGTTATCTGGTTAAGGACAATAATCCCTGTCTCAGCTGGACCCACAGATCACTATCAGTGAGGTTTATTCAGCGGGCTGCGATGGTCCATCAGCTCTGAATCATTTGAGAATGATATCCAGATAAGAGCTTGAATAAACAAAAACAAATAAAAGCAGCAATGAAATGGCACTTCAGGGTCTTGATTTGAATGTTTGTGTCTTTCAGTTCTGTGCGACTCTCGGCACGACGCCATCGTGTGCTTTTGATCACATCACCGAGCTGGGGCCCGTATGTGAGTCATCTGTGGATTAGCACTTTTTTTGTTTGTTTTACAACAGGAAAAGTACTGTAAAGCCTATTGGCTTTATTAGCCATAAAACACACACTTTGTTTTAAGAAAGACCAGGATGCTTGAGAGGGAAATCCTGTGAGTGTGATGTACCTTTTTAGTGATTGAGAAATAAACAGACAAACAAAAAACGATAAATTCAGTCAATTAGCATTCATTGGCATTCTTAATTTTTTGGAGCTAGGGAGAAGCTATTAGTGACTTTAACTGCAAACCTGCTTTGTTATCAGCTAATGCTGGAACCATCATCTATTTTACTCTAAATGGGACCATGATTTACTAAACGAACTTCATACTGTATTGAAGAAAACTTGAAACAACAAGTGATTGACACCATAAACTCTTTAGGAAAATATTTACTGAGGTAATAAATCAAGTGAAAGTTAATTAATTCTGAATATATGTGTCTATTGAAATGTATGCTTTATACTTTATACCCCAAATTATTCATTCTTAATTAATTCTTGATTTAAAAAAAAAAAAAACTTTTTTTCACAGATGTTAATAACTTCTCTGTTTCTTGTCTATTTCAGGTAATGAGGAAGACATGTGGATGCATATTGATGCAGCATATGCAGGGAGTGCTTTCATCTGCCCTGAATTTCGGCCTTTGTTGAATGGCATTGAGGTGTGTAAAAATATGCAAGCATTTCTGTAACCACTATAACAAACTAACAGTTTTAGTGACAAAGTTTTGACAACAAATAGTTTTAACCTTCATCATGGTGGTCAAAAACTTAAAGTGTGCACCCACCTGCTGCTGAATGACAACCTATTTCTGTTCAATTGGTCGTGAAACATCTCTCCTAGCATTTATGCAAGGAAACACCAACTGCATACTAATTATATCCAGCTGCTTTATTTCTGTTTGAAAGTGGCATAACGTTAATGTCAAGGAGGAAGCATGCAAGAGTGAGTAATAGGCTGAACAATCGGCATTAGCGCAGGAGCATCAATCTGCCTTTTGAGGCTGCCGAGGCAGCTGTTGCTCTGCGAGCTGTGCAGAGACGCAGAGATAAGGACAGAGTAATTTCCTGAGGCAGCGTTAGACCTTTATATATCACCGTTTATTAGACACACAAGTTCAAACAAATGTCGGCGGGGAGACAGAGAAAACAGACTTGACTTTAAAAGCACCAACTGTTGTTTCATCTTGATTCACATTACAATTAGCTATTGGATATGTACAGTTTAATAGTTTATTCTCATAATCTTGCTCTTCGGGGTCTATGTTATTTAAACCAAATGCATTTCCATTAAGTGGAATGGATAAACTGTATTTATATACAACTTTGTCAGAGGAAATTATTGGACGATGACAGGAAGTGTTGTGGAAAGTCTTGGAGACCACAAGAGTTCTTAAGACAGCCTTGTGCGGGATTTAATCAAACATATTCAGATTAAATTGACAAAGTACACACAAGAAGTTTGGTTGAACAGCCACGTTCTATTCTCTGACTCTCTGACTTTCTTTGACTCCTGTATTCTTATTTTATCTCTCTGCTTTTGTCAGTTCCCTGCTTCTTGGCGACACTGTGTCTCTTGTGCTTAGCTAAGTCAGCTTTATACAGTTGTGCAACCGATTAACCTGCATGACTTGAAAACAGTTTGAAATGAGCCAATTCTATAATGTTCTGATTTTATAATATTCTACCATTAAAATCTACGATAGAAGAAGGAACCCAGTCTTTTAGGATGAGAGTGCAGCACTGCTGGAGGGTTGGTTGCTAGGATATGAGTGATGGGTGAGCAGGCAACCAGCCCCCTTTGAATCAGTCAGCATGGCAACTGTCAGCCAGGAGTCTGCCTCACATTATCTCTCTACGCTGTGTTATTACATTTGTGGAGGTAGAGAAAAGGATATTACAAAAGATAGCCAACAAACAGATGAGAACAGATTAGAAAAGGTTTGTCTCTCTTTGAATAAACCCTGCCAGGAAAGGGTTATTTCCTTTGCTCTCTAGGAGCTGTTGGCAGGATCTTTCCTCTTTTGCATTTCAAATAAATTGTGCCTGCTTTAGTCCAGATAATGCTGTTGGTGAAAAGGTTCTCTCTGCGTCAGTAATGGTCAATAAAGATGTCTTATGTTGTGTGTTTTGGCCGATACACATTTTCACACATGTGCTAATGTTGCATGAAAAATCATTGAACTTTTATGACCAATTATTATAATTCATTTGCCTCCGGGCTACTACTTAGAAAAATGCAGCAGTTTATGCAGATCTCACTGAAAGCGGCTGATATTTAATACATTTATATTTATTCATTTTTGTTTAATTCAAATGCAGCTTAATAAAAATGTTTTTCTTCTTTCTTTAAAAGTTTGCAGACTCTTTCAACTTCAACCCACACAAATGGCTTTTAGTCAACTTTGACTGCTCAACACTGTGGTAAGCTATGTCAATATACCGTGTGAAGCTAATGGAGAGTTATTAATGCTTTTTATAGCATCTAGCACCTTCTGTCATTTATAATATGTCAGAATATTTACCAGTTTATCCCAGGGTGACTCATGGCCCCGTATAATAACAATGAATAATCCATTTAAAACTGATATCCATCTGCACCTTTATCATTTGCACAGTGAAAATAGAACTACGCCTCCCATCTGCCCCTTCTGTCAGCAGCAAACAAACGAGACCTGTTCTGCACAAGATGGAAACAGAGGTGTTTCAAAGCTCCACATGTGTAGAGAGAAAAAGGGTTCTTAAACCTTTTATCCATCACCTCTGGCTCAGTCTGTCACTGCTCACATGATACCTGTTGCCACTGAGTTGTCTGTTGCTGTTACTGTCAGTGACTTTATCCAAACGTACATTTATGAATAATAAATGTATGAATATAAATATAACAATTTATAATTACAATTTGTTAATGTATTTTCTTCAGCATAATTATAGTAGAGATTTAATGCAGCATACAGGTTAAACTTTACTGTTGCGTGCAATAAAACAAACACATAACATGGATGTTTACATTATAGTATCATAACATGAATGTCAAATGTACAATACACTGGGAATGCTAAAATTGTACCTTTATGCCATTTTAAATGGTTCAGTAATATTTGGTGTAAATAATTTTCAACACCTTTCAACAGGGTGAAGAAGAGACAGGACATTATTGGAGCCTTCAAGATGGAGCCACTCTACCTGAAACACGAGAACCAGGAGTCCGGTAAGGCCTATTTACTTATATGAATCAATATTTACAGATTAGGTTTGGTTTACTGTTCATTTAGTGAGGAGAGTGGATAGTGTGACAAAATCTACACCTTTGTGATAACTGCTGAAGCTTAACCAGTTCCTTAAAATGCAGCGGCGGTTAAACCAGATTAACAGGCATGAAGATGAATGTGTGACAACCAGACGAGTATGTGTGTGCGTGCTCCAGCGTATTCAGAAAAGCACTACATATGTCCAGTATTTTATCCTTTATATTTGTGAAGACCTCCCTGAGTTTTAGAAGAGGGAGCACACTCAATGTGTTAAGACGTGGTGTGGCATTTTTATGGATGTTGGGTGGTGCAAAATGTGCATTTGTGTATTACTCATGATGTGGGGACATAAATCTGTTTACGGAGTCATAAATACTGACAATGTCGGTTTAAGATTAGGTTAAAGTTAGATTAAGGATTATGCAAGTAGCAGATAGGATTAGGATAGTCACCAGGAAATTAATTTAAGTCAGTGTAATGCCCGTATAAATAATGCTAATAATTGGGTGTGTTTGTGTATGTGTGTGTGTGTTCAAACATTGGCATCTATGTGCCAGTTTAATCATTTCACAACATAAATCTACTTGAAGTTAAGATTACTATATTTGTGACCTTATAATTAAAACATACCATTAACGTTATGAGGACCATCATTCTGTTCATTTGTGTCTTCTTCTTTGCGTGCTGGTGTGTGCTCGTATAGCTTGCAGATGGACTCAGAGCTGAACTATAATTTGTCTGACAGACAAGCAGCCAGAGAGGGAGACCAACAGCTCCCTCCCACCACACTGACGCACCTTACAAAAGCCTTTCCCTCACACAATCTGGACGCTTCAATTTAATTAGTGGTTATTAGCACCAGTTAAGCCGTGCCTCCATTCTTTAGAGATGAGCTATTTGTAGCCAGTGGTGTGTATGGACTGACAGTGTTGTGATCAGTGACTGAGGTATCAGGGAGTGGGCGCAGTGACATCAGCACCTGGATAGTGGAAGTGGAAAAACAAAAAAAAAAACACTTTGAATTGTCTAAAGCCAAAAATTTTAAATGTCACAGTCTCTCGTTGTCTGCTGTTTTATAATCAAGAGAAATTGCTTCTGTTTTGTATTATTTTATTTTAATCTAATGACAAGAAGGAACACTGAACCTAAAGTAGTTCTAAAAAGCTACATTAACAATGTTAACTATTAGTGTGATGTAACTTTTCAACTAATTCCTGATTTTTCGTCTTTTGTTTTCTTTCAACAGGCCTGGTTACGGATTACAGGGTAAAATAAATCATTATGACTTACTTAAGTCACTACAATTTTCAATAAATTCAATAATCCCGTCATACTTGAAAAAGTTAGAGCTATAACCTTCTACTCTCCTCTGTCCTGTAGCACTGGCAGATTCCACTTGGAAGAAGATTTCGCTCGCTAAAGATGTGGTTTGTGTTCCGTATGTATGGGCTCGAAGGCCTGCAGGCTCACATACGCAAGGTAGGAAACCACATGAATGATCCAACATGTATCTTGGTTTGAATATAAATAATATCTGCTTTAGATCATTGCTATTAAATACGTACACACAGGATCACTATAGTAATCCTGTAGTGTTATAAACTTAATCCTGACTTTGTTATAAATGCCCAACAGATTAGCACATTGCTGCCAGTCTGACTTACCTATTTTTCTTACGCTCCGAGTCTCATTTGTGCTCTATCACTTCTAAAAAAAACACTTCTGATGAGCCTTTATGGTAAATGTCATCCCTGTCTCCCTCCCACGCTTCACCCCTCCTAATCCTCCTTACCACTGAAGTCCCTCCACTGTCTTCATCTCTGCCTCCATCAGCATATCCTGTCAGTCACATGTGTCTGGTCTACATCTTTCTTTTTACATTATTTCCCCACATTTTGCCTCGAGTGCCCATCCTCCCTGCCCGTGCCCATCATTCCCCCCTTGCCGTTTCTTTCTCCATGCTTCACCCCCACATGCCTCATATTCCTCTTCCTCCCTCCAGTCTGCTCTGTCAATCAAATTAGTCTGTTTTATGTTTACTTACATTTTAAATGAAGCAGAAGCAGAAGTGATCCCTGCAGCCATAACACCACTCTACTGTACATCCAACTCCAAGATAGAACAGTGTGAGCTGTAAAAGTCCTTTGTAGCTGTATCTTGTTGGACGATATGTATAAATGGTAATACAGTATTTGTTGTGAAGTGATTCTTTCCCAATGCAAACAAATTTAAATTCTACTTTGTTTTTTCTTCAGAAATACGAATGCATTTGACCTCCCATGAGAAAAAGAAATCGTAAAATGAAGCATTTTAATGACATGTAGAAAACGAGGCCTACCTAGTTTACAGTAATTATTCAAACAGACAATGAGCTCATGAGAGTATATTGGCTTGTAAATACCTCTGAGTGATGGTGAATTACTGGCTGGGAATGAGGAAACAAGGTGGTGGTCAACCACTCGGTCATTTAAGCCTGTGTTCAGCTTCATTAAAGAGCCAGAAAAAATGGAGTTGACGTTGGTCCATAAAATTGTGATCAAATGTAGTGACGTACATTTAGAGTTTCACTATGATCACATGGATAATTAAGGTTGTAGGAGTGTGTTTGATTATAAATTGCCATTTGAAAATTACTTAGAAGGAGTGCAATGACATTTTCTGAGAGGAGATATGGACACACACTATTTCATGGTTGCTGATATAAGCTTGTTTGAAATGATCCTCCTTGACAGTGCTTCCCAACAGAACATCCGCTTTTAATCAAAAGGGACCAGTTATTGATGGATACAGATGGTTACATTGGGTTCAGAGTAAGGGGTTAGGCTCTAGAGAGGCACAGACTGCCATGTAATGATACAACACTGCCATCTAGTGAAAATCCCAGGAATTACAGCCTCTTGTAGAATTACTACAATGTTACACTGTATATAACCTAGTATACCCTACCACTTGTTTGTTACATTTACTGTGCAGTTGTTTTTTTAACCTGATTTAACCAGACTGATGGACATTAAGAGCAGTGCGGGAACATTTTACCAAAAGTGCATGATAATAATCTACCAGTGTCTTCTCTTTACAGCAAGTGGCCCTGGCCAAAGAGTTTGAGAGTCTGGTACGAGCAGACAAGAGGTTTGAGATCTGTGCCAAGGTCATCATGGGACTGGTCTGCTTCCGACTCAAGGTAACAACAACATCCAGCATTCTTAGTCGGACTATGATAAACTGATATATTCGATCTGATCCTTTTTAGAAATGTGATTATCCCGTGAAGATGTACACACAGATCTGAGACGGGAGGGTTCACTGCTACAGCAGAAGTTAATTAGGAAACAATATTTCCCCTCTGTTTTTGCAATTGCTGTCATTGGCAGAGAAAAGCTGATGTTATATAGATTTAGATAATATATACACAGAATTTCTATATTATACTGGCCCAGTCTTTCTTACATAGATGAGCAGTAGTTTAAGCCAGCAAACAAAAGGCCTAGTAGGCAAGATGAAAATATTTACACCATGGATTTATGTATTTGCTTCCCCTTCCTCTCAGGGCTCCAATGAGTTGAACCAGCTATTGCTGAAAAGGATCACCAAGACCAGAGAGATCCACCTCGTGCCCTGCCAGCTCTCTGGTCGCTTTGTCCTACGCTTGGCCATCTGTGCACGCTCTACTGAGTCAAGACATATCCAACAAGCATGGCGGCACATCACGCAGCTGGCCTTCGAGCTTCTGCAGGAGCCCAATCATTGACCAAAAGGCTGGAAAGAGGCTGTCTGTTGAAATAAGGACCAAAGCTAGGACAACAATTCTGAGTTCCATGTTGCAGATGTAAAATGTGATAAAGGGAATTAACAAAGATTTCACAGCTCATTTTGCAGTCAGGTACCTTTCTGTCTGCAGCACAAATATCAAGTATAGTGAGTAGTAGATATTATTTTTGCTGGTTTTGCAATATGATGTATTTGAAAACAATTTATTACATATCCAAAAGAACCCAAAAGTGTAAGAAAAGGAAATGAAGGTTCCAAATGTTACATTTTCTATCTGCAAATTCTCGCTCCATTGACATTGCTTTAATCTCTCACTTTAAAAAAAAAAAGGTATTTGGACCTATCTTTACTGTCTATGCCGCTTCTGTGTCTTCTATGCAGTGGTGTGCACAGGGGGGTGGCAGGGGGGGCATTCGCCCCCCTTCAAGACCCAATTGTTGAAAAACGCACTCTAAAGTGCCCTCTTGGGAGGCAAAATGCACTGATGCGCCCTTTTTTCTTTTCGCCCCTGCCCTTCAAAAAGTCTGTACACGCCACTGCTTAAAATTGTCCTATTATACTCTGTTGATACATGTAGTAGTATAGTTTGTCCCTAAATGACAGAAAAGCACCATATTATGAAATGTCCAAAAACTGGAAAAAGTCATACTATAGCATGTGGATTTTTGTCAAGAATGGCAAAATTTTAAAATGCTTAAAATTGTCTTGTTAAACTCTGTTGATACATTTAGTAGTTTAGTTTGTCCAAAAATGACAGAAAAACACCATATTATGAGATGTCAAAAACCTGACGAAAAGGTCATTCTATAGTATATCGATTTTTTTCCATGAAAATGTCATAAAATTTTAAAATGCCCCAAATTCATAGAGTAGCTTTATTAGAGTCTGTTGACACGTGTTATGGTATAATCTTTGGAAAAAGGACAGAAAACACAATTTTACGAGCTTTCCAAAAACTGAAAAAAGTCATACGCCGATTTTAGCCAAAAGGAGTCAATTTTCAAAACGCCAAAAAATGCTAAAAATTTACTAATTATAGTCTGTTGGTACATTTAGCAGTTTAGTTTGTCCAGAAATGGCAGAAATACACCATATTATGAGATGTCAAAAACCTGACAAAAAAGTCATACTTAAGTATGTCGATTTTTTCCATTTTTTTGCAGGACCATTTAGGGAGGCAAAATGCCCTCTAAAGTGCCCTCTTTAGTGGTGAGAAGGTGCTCATGTGCCCTT
>CAFUXE010001427.1:4226-37936 GCA_903364295.1 Serranus cabrilla
TTCTGACCTCTCGTTGCACATGTAACGTGCTGGTAAAGCTTAGGGAGCACAGTTCTTAAGTCCACATGGTTAAAGTCTCCAGCCACAATGAAAATACCATCCGGGTAGGCAGACTGTTGTTTGCTAACAGTGGCTAGCAGGGTCTTTAATGCTATATTAGCATTAGCACTGGGTGGTGTGTACACAGCCGTAACCATGACGACGGTGTGCTCTCGGGCCAGGTAAAAGGGACGACATCTGAGTGTAATGTACTCCAAATCAGGGGAACAGTGTGTTTCAGTCACTGTAGCGTTGGTACACCACGTGTTGTTGGAGTAGATGACCAGTCCTCCTCCTCTGGTTTTTCCCGAGTCACTCGTCCTGTCGGCTCGGTGTGCTGTGCGGTCTCCTAGCATGATAGTTCCGTCTGCTATCCCTGAGTGAAGCCAGGTCTCCGTGACAACGACGATGCTGCTATCCCGCAGAGTTTTCTGCGCCGCGATGGTGGCTGATAGCTCGTCGAACTTGTTGTTCAGTGACCTGGCGTTCGTGAGGAAGATGCTGGGTAGCGCTGGTCTGTACGGCTCTCTCCGTAGCCGGGTCTGGACACCGGCTCGGCAGCCCCGCTTCCTGCGCCGCCTCCTCCTCTGTCTGGCCCCGGCGATAGTGGACCACGGGCTGCTTGCTGGTCGTGCTATCTCCGGAGGAATGTTGTCGTTAAAACTCCGACTTGAGTTGGTCTCACCATAACGCATTCCGATCCGGAGTAGTTCTTCTCTGCTGTAGTTCTTACAGCTCCGCGAAGTAGAGTCAAAACTGACTCTTCAGGCAAAAGTGTATTAAAGCACCGGGAGAGTTGTCCGACTGCTGCACTGTGGTGCGCCGCCATGTTAAGGGGCGTTAAAACGTCTTATCAGACGGTCAAATCCATTATTTGTTTTCTTATTTATATTTATAATACAAAAAACATAATTTCAGATTATTACACTATGGAAACTGGCTATTAATGATAGCCTGCATGATGAGACACTTGTCAAACATTCATTTAAGTATCAATTGTGCCATGAGAAGCATGCTGTTTACTCTGTGTGTACTACTTCTGCAACCTGGCTATTAATAATTAATAATAAATGATAAAAAATGTTTTACTCCTTTTCTATCTTTCTCTCATGTAGGATGCTTGAGGATACGCCTGCAATGCATGGGCCATAGTAGGACGTGTTCTCCATTGTAAAGCGGTTGAAGGCATCAGTAAATCTACAAATTATGATTTTGCCAAATTAAGACTGTTTGTTCTTGTCCACAAGTTCTATAATATAGAATTGAACATTGAGTATCATATTCTCATTTATTTTGTGTATTGTAAGCCCTAATAATCCAAATGTGTAACCCTTAAAATGTGTTTAAAAAAGACTTGACTTAAATTAGTTGAACTGTTTCTTTAACAAAATGCTATAATTAATAGTATTCAATGATATTATGATTGAATTTTTATGTTAACATTAACCAGGTTTTGGTCTTTACAGAAAGAACAACAATTAAAAAGCTGTTGTGTGCTGGTAAAATATACATCTATCGTGGCCGCTCCTTTATCTTAATGTTTTATTGTGTGTTACTGTATAGAACTGTATGATTTGCTTGTCCTTTCAATGGACAGAATTTTCTGTCAGCAGTAAAGAGTACAAGAGAGCAAATATAAACATTTATTTTGTAGAAATAAAGTTATTCAGAGAACAGACATTAAAGAAAACAATTTTTGAAATTAAAACATTATCAAGAAAACAAATTATGCTTGTTACATTTGTTGTGCTATTTTTAAAACTTGAACAAAATATAAATTTCAACATTAGCCATGACAGTCTGTTCTATTTTCTGACCTTAAATGTGTCCCAAAGACTTCTTTCAAGCAATTGGCCAATGAACTAAAAACATGTCATTCCCCCTAGGTGTGAGATGAACTTTATCCCTGAGAAATAGCCCAGGACTGTCATGTCTAATGTATGGGTGCTCAATTATGTCACCATTTAAGCCACAAACAAATGTAGCCATAACACTGTTCACAAACCTTCTGGCCTTATCTATTTTTCCTGCATTGCCAACTTTCCACCGGCACCTTTGGGTCAAGGCTGAAAAAATGCAGGTCCTCTTTCATCCAGTTGACCAGCTGGACGCTGCTGGTCCCTCCCATGTCGTTCCCGCCGCAGTGGATGACGAGGACATCAGGGGGTGCTCTTCCTCGCAGGGAGTGGTTGAAAAAGGGGAGAAGGCCCTTCCAGCACAGTCCACCCCAGCCAAACCAGCAGACCAGGCTCTCAGGAATCCAGAGGTTGCTTCCAAGGGTCTCTGCTGCTCTCTGGGCACCACGCCGGACGTAGCTGTCCCCAATTATCCACATCGTTGCTGTGGGAGAAACATAAAAGTTAAATATTGCACCAGATAATGAAAGATATAAAGCTACCTTTAAAGGGTGGCTCAGCACTCTTATGTCACCTCTTAGATAAAATTAAACAAGGGGTAGAGGTGGAATAGCTGTCGAATGTAACTTAATCCGTTTACTTGAGTATTGTACCAAAGTACAATTCTGAGGTACTTGTACTTTATTTCTATTTTATGTAACTTTGTATTTGTACTCCAACATTTAAGAGGTAAATATTGTACTTTTTACTCCACTACATTTAGCTGCCAGCTTTCATTACTTTTCAGGTTAAGGTTTAACATAAACATTAGATATTATTTTCAATTAAACCTTATAACAGTATATTAGGTGGTAAAATTGCGCCCTACCTTTAAAAAAAAAAGCTCTTTCATAAGGTCATCAATCATTACAAATAATCTATACCTATTTGAGGTATAAAAAACAATCAGAGTGGGCCCATTCTGCATAATGACTACTTTTACTAAAGTTAGTTTTGAATGCAGGACTTTTACTTGGAGTGGAGTAATTTCTGTGTGGTATTAGTACTTTTATTTACGCAAGGGATCTGATTACTTTTTCCACCACTCCTAACATATTACAATATGTGTTTTAATTGATATACATTTTCAATATATTGTAAAAATATCATGGTATTCTTATTGATGAATTATGTAATCAACATTTTATGTTTTTATGGTTGAGGTAATTTTAACTCTTAAAATAAGGTTGTTGTGGTTTAATTCATAAAAACGCATAGTAATTTTTGACCGATCAATGTAATATCAGCTGTCAATGATGTCAGTGAATTAGCAGCCATAACTGGTACTTACAGGTTCTCATGTTTGGAGCAGCTTCGGTGGAGTGTCTCGCTGCCATTAGTGATGTACTAAAAGAAAAATAAATATGTTGTAAGAAACGTATAATTACTTTTCCTTCTCCGCAGTCCGACAATAATGACATGGTGCTGTCAATGGCCGAACACGTCAGTAAATGAATGGGCTTCTACCACTGTAAAAACCGCAACGCAGTGTTTAGCGATGTGGGGTAATGTAATAATTATTACTATAACATCATGCAAGCCAACATTAAGGTATGTAAAGAACAGTAAGGCTACCATTACCGTTAGCTTAACTCCGCTAGCTTACCAACATTTAGCCTATAAGTTAAACTAAGGGACATCCAAATAAACGAATCGCAAGCAGAGTTATCTAAATAATATATATTCTGGATGATTTGGTCCAAAATGTCGGTATGAGATAACATTATGCTGATTTACGGCCAAATTTCTGCAAACACACACAATATCAAGTTTAACAAATTGCAATTAAATGTTATTTAATAAAAAATATGGAAGCGTATATATTGCCTATTATAATATTAGTCTAAGTGACAGGGACATTATTATTACATCAGGTTTTGTTGTATAGTTTTAACTTACCTTGGTGAAAACGACGGACTGTGAATGATGGAAAGAAAAGAGAAGGCGGAGGCATGTAGTACCAACGTAGCAGGCTTAGCATCGGTAGCATCAGAGTAGCATGTAGCCTAGCTCCTTAGCCTCAGCTAGCTCGCTCGGTGGGCGTGTTTAAGTCCTTGAGTCCGCCTTAGCTTCAGCTCTCTGCCTATCCGGAGACGTGGGTGGAGTCAGCTTTGTCAAAATGGCGACTGTGGGAACGCCCCAAAGGCTTCATTCGAGCTTTTCAGAAACCTATGAGTGACGTCACGGACGCTACGTCCATTATTTTTACAGTCAATGATCTCCACACACGTCGGGGTGGCTGCGGGACTCGGCTGATGCAGCCACGCATTTCTGCAACCGCTGGACACTGGCATGTTGTCCTGGGTTTTTCACATTTAGTAACATTCTCTCATGTCAGGAAGAGCCAAATTTGAGGTGGATCTCAGGGTTTGCAGCATGACATTGCACGATTGAATAGAAGTCGCTTTGTGTTTCCACTGGGGGGCGCTGTTATTATGTATCTGCCCATTCAATTTTGTTTCTCTAACTTGAACCCACTTCAGGGGCTAAATTAAAAACTGCATCAAGCATGTTACTTCCTGTCGCCAATGGGGGGCGCCATGACAATTTGTCAGTAATTATGTATGGCTGTGTTCAAGCCTGGCCTCTGAGCACACGTGACAAATTTAGACAGATCAGAAAACGTAAGGTCAAGTTATACAGTCTTGTGTTTAATAGAAAAACACCATATTTTGCATCCATGCCACGCCAACATAGTGCAACTAACTACAGAGCTTTTGATTACTTTTGATCCGAAAGGCCTTATGATGGTGCAGACCAAGTTTGAAGTCAATCGGGTTAAGTTTCTAGTAGGACAGTGTTTCCCTTCCATAGGCTGAAATTCGACCGCCGTACCTTTAAAACCACGGAGATTACCGCGGCGCATGTGTATTTTCAAATTACCGTAACTCCCCGCTACTTCGTGCGATTTTAATTATTCAAATTGCCCCTGAAAGCTGTGAAACGCGCCTCCTGATGCTATTACATGCTTTTACGGTAATGGCTGAGTGCCGTGACAGGGAAGAAAAGAGCAGCAGCTGCAGGCGGCGCTTATGTGACAGAGATGGAAGATTCAGTCAAACTCTTGGTGCGGTTTCTTGGAGTTTAACAAAGTTTTGAAGTTATATTCTGTGTAAATAAATCAGAATCTTGTAAATACTAGTTTTAGTATTTTTTCCTGAAGTGATTTTATCGTCCTCCCACTCAAGGCCACTTCCCTATCCCAACCAACACAAATGAGTGCACAGACAGACAAAAGGAAAAAGTGCACTCTGTGCCACAAAAGCACACCTTGGATGTGTGTGATGTGGGTCTCTGTCTTCAGGTGGACAGGAATTGTTTCAGAAACTACCACTGCTGAAATAAAACAAACCCCTGGCTATTGACAAATATAACAGCCTGTACAGAAAGCTCCAGAAATGTAAAGCTGTCTGAGTTGTTGTAAAACACTTTGAATTTGATTTGAATCTCAGAAATGTTCACTCTGCACTTTTCAAGAATTTATGAAATTAAAGTTGAAGAAAATTAAATTTTGTTTTATCCTTTTCTTTTTATAAAACACAGTTTTAGGTATTTAATTACATAAGAATGGTCAATGGTAAAAAAGTTCTACATCTCATGGAGAAATGGTGTAAATTATTTACACATAGGGCATTTTTTTAACACAATTATTTACAAAAATAGACTAAAAGGACCGTACTTTTATGAATATATCTATTATAATGGTGCTAAATGGTTACACCTCAATCACGCTGATAAGCTGCTGGAGTTTGCCAAATGTTGCCCCCCCCCTCCATGAACGAGCCGCTTGTTAGGTACCACCACGGCTGAAAACATTTCTAGGGGAAACACTGGAGGAGGAGCCTAAAAATGGCCCAAAGCACCCTCAATTTCTTCATTCAATGCTTCAATTCAAGATGGCTGAATTCCTGTTGGTTTTAAGACATGGGTCCAAGAGGCTTTTTTGTACATCTCCACATGTTACATCTGTTTCCTGAATTTCGTCTCTCTAAGTTAAACCTACTGCGGGGGCTAAGTCAAAAACTACATAAAAAATTATACTTCTTATCGCCAACGGGGGGCGCCATGACAATTTGTCGGTATTGATAGATGGCTGTGTTCAGGCCTGGACTCTGATCACACTTGACACATTTGGGTTAATTTGGTAAATGGATGCTCGAACTTAGCCACAACACCAGAGCTAAACCGTTTAAGTTTAACGCACCATCTTCATAACACTTCATCATCATAACTCAAAGGCTTTCCTAACCTATTTTGAAGTTGATATGGTGAACCAGCTAGGAGCAGGACATCTTAATCCAAAATATTGTTGCTTCCTGATGTCAAAAGGGGGTGCTATGATTTTGTGCCGATATCAATCATTTATTGTTTTCATGTCTGGACTCTCATCATGCAGGAGAAATTTGGGGCAGATCAGACAATGTATACTGAAATTAGAGCATTTTTAAATTGTTGGCGAGTACTTCCAGTTCGTCGCACCGCCAAAGCCACGCCCTTAATTGAAAATACACAATCTTCACAGCAATTCATCATCAACTTCTTGTGGCTTAAATGACCAAGTTTGAAGTCAATCTGATCAACCAACTTGGAGCTGGACATCACAGAGTAAAACTATTACTTTCTGTTGCCAGCAGGGGGCGCTGTAATTATC
The DNA here is from genome assembly GCA_903364295.1 of Serranus cabrilla. Classification (NCBI taxonomy): domain Eukaryota; kingdom Metazoa; phylum Chordata; class Actinopteri; order Perciformes; family Serranidae; genus Serranus; species Serranus cabrilla. The sequence goes on from CAFUXE010001427.1 coordinate 10,812, forward strand.
AGACAATATTGACATATGGAAATGTTCAGGGCTGGACTCTCATCATGCACGAGAAATTTGGTACAAATTGGACAATGTATACCGAAGCTAGAGCACTGAGAGTGGTCAGAGCGTGTGTTATATGTGTCATCAAAATTCGCCATGCCGCCACACCTACACCATTGAACAAAAACGCGCAGTTTTCTCCAAAAGATGCATTTACTTGTTAAGGCTTATTTTGACAAATTTGAAGTGGATCGGGCAAACATATTTGAAGAAAGACATCAAAGAGTAAAACCTGGAAAACGCACGTTACTGCATGTTGCCAGCGGGAGGCGCTATGACTATTGCCAAATATGAACCCATTGATAGGTTCAGCCCCAGAGTCTCGTCATGCGTTCGAAATTTGGGACAGAGTGAACAATGTATGTCAATGTTATTCAACTTCCTGATTTTTGGCGAAAACGTTATATTTCACCGCCATGCCACGCCCACATACTTTTAAAAAAACGAAAACGGTTATAAAGTTTTAATTAACCAGGTCTTAAGATAGGACTGACTAAGTTTGAAGTCGATCAGATAAAAGTTGTAGGAGGAGTCCCTTAAAGTACAGAGCACAAAAATGGTCAAAACTCGACGTTGGAGTCAAGATGGCCGACTTCCTGTTGGGTTTAGGGTATGAGTCCAAGAGGCTTTTAGGTGCGTCTGCCCATGATACATATATTTACCAAATTTCATTCGTTTACGTGAATGCTCCCCTCAGGGTGCCACTCCGTTGAATGTCTGTAGTTGGCGCCATTTTCGTATCTTGCCACGCCCATTCGGGAGACACTTAAAATACGTAAATTTTTCCAGATCTTGACATGTGTGCAAAGTTTTACCACTTTTTAGATATCGTTTGCCTAATAGCATAGTTGCCTAAGTCATATTTGAACGTTTTCGGAAAACAAGAAAAAACACAATTATGAGCAAGCACATTGGTATTTTTGATTGATATTGTAACAGTAAGTTCAACCAGATGTGTGTACAAGTTTGCAAAAAAAAATTAGACACATTGATTTCATAACAAATAAAAATGACTTAGGCAGAATATGTCATGACTTAGGCAATTTTTCTCTTACATATATATACAAAGATAGCATAACCAAGTTGTGTTACTTGTCTAACCTTAGCCAACTTTTTTTCACACTGTCTATTGATGGGCCACACGGTGGGGTAGTGGTTAGCACTCTTGCCTCACAGCAAGAGGGTTGCAGGTTCAATCCCTTCTGTGTGGAGTTTACATGTCCTCCCTGTGTGTGCGTGGGTTCTCTCTGGGTACTCCGGCAGCTCAGCTTTAATTGGTGATTCAAAATTGCCCGTAGGTGTGAGTGAGTGTGTGAATGGTTGTCTGTATCTATGTGTCAGCCCTGCGACAGACTGATGTCCTGTCCAGGGTGTACCCCGCCTCTCGCCCAATGCAGCTGGGATCGGCTCCAGGCCCCGGTGACCTGGATTAACCTGGAGACTCGGTTACAGAAGATGAATGAGTGTCTATTGATGAGGGAGGTTGTCATACTACTGGTGGGCCACTCTTGGTAGTACTGGTTTCATTGCCTGTAAGTCGTTGAATTTCCTGAGAGTAATTGGCAATGGGGCAGGAAGGAGTGGGACCAAGTGGAATGGTTCTTCTGGGATGCTAAGTCGCTGAGGCAGGTCCTCCCAGTCAGACTCAAAATCCAATTTGTACCGGATTCGACCATCTGCCAAGTACTGGAGAGCCCGAAGGTCATGGACTGTGGGGTCGCAAACTTTTCTACCTGGTCGAATGTTGGTGACATAGGCCCCAGATAACTTGAAGTCTTTGTGGTATAGCTGGGTGACCTTGTATGGGGATGGATGCAAACGTGCAGTCTCAAAGATGACAATGTAATCACGTGGAGTGTGAATATCTTTGATGGTGTGCCTTTCAATGAGGCTATGCATGGAGTCACTCTCCATTTGTGAGTGCCTTGCAACCAGAAACTTTTGTTCTATGGTGATTCCATGCTTCTTGGCCAGATCTACGTATGCGTTTGTAATGGTACAATATCGATTTTGATAGCCGCAGCCATCACTCCAGACTATGACTTTTTCAATGTTTCGGTTGGCCCCTAGGACCGACCCAAAGTGTTTGCACTGCAGATGGGCAGAAACCTTGCTGCAGAGGGAGCCCTCATGCTCCTCCCAGGCGTAAAAATATCCGTCTTTGTTACCCAGGTTGAAGCAAGTAAAGTTGTGCATCTGTAATTTAGTTTTATAATACATTGTGCTTGCTTTTGTCTTGGGGCACAGAAGAACACACTGGAGGTCCATTGTCCACACTGAGAGTTTGTCACTAGATTCCTGTTTGTCCTTAGCTTTTTCGGCTTGAGCTTGAGTTTTTAATTTCATGTGAGTAGTAAGGGTATCCTGATCTATATTTCCTACCATGGCGCTGATACTTACATCACACTGGTCTTTTTTTGGAGCAAACGCAGAGTATTTCTGCTCACTAAACGCTTTTCGAAAAAAGAGCCTCACTCACGACACGTGCTCCACTATTACAATCTGTTTCTTCTTCTTCTTCTTCTTCTTTACACTTTGGTGAAATTGTTTATTGTTGTATGTGTTAGTTTGTTAGGTTTGTGTTCGTTAGTTTAGGGTTTGTTTTGGTGCACTTTTGCGGCCAGACGCGGTCTGGTCGGGAGGAGGAGGCCAGGTGAAGCCGTCGTGGCGGCCTCAGGTTCTCCTTCTTTGTCAAGGAGACACGGCATCAAGCTAGCGGCCGGTTCCCCTTGTAGCGTAGAGTACGTTGCCCTTGCCGTGGGCGAGCGGATCGGCCACGGCTCGGTCAAGTCTGCTGCTCGGATGAACCGAGCAGTAGTGCTGTTTTTAGAAAAGGTGGAGCAGGTGAAGCTGCTGGTGGAGACGGGGCTGACGGTGGACGGGCTGTTCGAGGCGGTGCAGCCGCTGACGCAACCTGCAGCCCGGATCACCCTGTCCAACGTGCCCCCTTTCATCAGCAATGACTTTCTGCTCCGGGAACTGTCCCGACACGGTGTTGTCTCCCATTAAGAAGCTGCTCTCTGAGTGTAAGTCTCCGCTGCTTCGCCATGTGGTGTCGCACCGGAGACAACTTTACATGATATTAAACAACCGGGCAGAGGAGTTTAATTATCGTTTCATCGTGAGAGTGGATGATTTCGATTATACTCTGTATGCCACATCTTCTCAAGCCAAATGTTTCGCTTGCGGGGAGGTGGGCCACCTCGCCAGGGAAATGGGTGAGGTGAAGGAGACAGGTGAGGTGAGGGAAACAGGTGAGGTGAGGGAGACAGGAGAGCTGTTGGAGGCAGGAGGTGTCGGTGAAACACTGGGTGGTGTGTGTGAGAAGACTGGTGATGGGTCTCTTGGTGTGTGTGAGGCATCAGGCGAGAGAACGGTTAAAGCAAAAAGACGTAGCAAACGTAAACACATGGTGCAGGCGGAGGGAGGAGGGAAGGCTGGACGGCTGGAGGACGGAGCGGCTGCTGGGGACAGCAGCGACAGCGAAACCTCCATGTCGGACGCCAGCGAGTTCTCCCTCTCCCAGACACCCATAGTCACCGCTAGTCAAGAGAAAAAACTGTACACAAACCAAATGATAAAGAGCTTCCTGCAGAAAACAAAAGGTGTAAAAAACCTCAACCTAGGACAACATTTCTCAGACAAGTTCACTTTTTTCCTGTCAGCCAAACACACTATTGCACAAAGAGCATCATCTGACCTAACAGACCAAGAGATCTACAGGTTGAAATAGCATATGATAAAAGTTAGAAAGCAACTCAACCTGTAAACATGATGATGTGGTCTTTGTTTCTATTTATTAATTTTTGTACTTTTTATTTTTTTATCTTCCTTATGGATGGTTTTAAAGTGGGAACGCTGAATGTTAATGGAGCGAGGGAGGTGAAAAAGAGGGCACTTGTGTTGGACACAGCAAGGAGGAAACGGATTGATGTGTTGTTTTTCAGGAGGTTCACAGCGACCAGAGTAACGAAGGGGACTGGGAGAAGGAGTGGGAAGGGCAGGTAGTGCTGAGCCACAACACCACACTGAGTGGAGGAGTAGGTATCCTCCTCTCCAGGAGGCTCACCCCATCCTCTCTATCTCTCTGAATGTGTGGAGACGGATGCATGCAGACTGTCGTCAGTACACCTGGTCCCACCTGAAAGAGGGTAGGATCTCCTCAGCCAGACTAGACAGGTTTTATTGTTTTAAGCATCATTTTAATGTTTTAAAGGATTGTAGAATAGTGCCAGTTGGTTTTACTGACCACTCTTTGGTTTTATGTGATGTGTTTTTTAAGAATATTTTGCCAAAGAGTGCGTACTGGCATTTTAATTCTGTTTTAATTTTAGATAAAGGTTTTAAAGAGGTTTTAAGCTACTTTTGAGGGATTTTTAGAGATAGGAAAAATGAGTTTGATAGTCTGAGGCAGTGGTGGGACCATGGGAAAGTACAAATAAAACTTCTCTGTCAACAGTACACTCTCAATGTCACACAGCACATGTGTAGATCTATCAAAGACCTGGAGAGTGAGATAGTGGAATTAGAAACACTTAGCTATTCCACAGGAAATCGAGGACATATTGAAGTCCTCAACTCCAAAAAAATGGCCTTAGCCAACCTGCTGGACTCCAGGGTACAGGGGGCGCTGGTCCGGTCCCGAGTCCAAAACATCAGTGAGATGGATGCTCCCTCTGGCTTCTTTTTCGGTCTGGAGAAGAAGCTAGGGGAGAGGAAGATAGTCCACGCACTTCTTTCTGACACAGGGCAACCACTCAATGAACCAAGCCAGATCCGGAGCAGAGCGGTCCAGTTCTTCTCCTCCCTCTACTCATCTGAGTATGAGGAGAAAGGAGACCTAGAGGAGGAGTTCTGTGAAAATCTACCACAAGTGTCAGCTGACACCAATGCCCAGCTGGGCCGGGCGCTCCAGCTGGAGGAACTGACAGCAGCACTACGCAGCATGCAGGTCAGGAAAGCCCCAGGTATCGATGGACTCACAGTCGAATTCTACAAAGAATACTGGGATATCCTGGGTCCTGACCTGCTGCTCGCTTTTAACGAAAGCCTGGCTGGTGGTTCCCTCCCCCTCTCCTGCCGCAGAGCTGTGGTGGCTCTCCTCCCCAAGAAGGGGAACCTGCAGGAGATAAAAAACTGGCACCCTGTGTCATTGTTGTGCGTGGACTATAAGATTATGTCCAAAGCTTTAGCCTCCAGACTGAGAGGAGCCATGGAGCAGGTCATCCACCGGGACCAGACCTACTGTGTGCCCAGCAGGTCCATGGTAGACAATGTCTACCTAATTCGGGATATTTTGGAGCTCTCCAGCTCATTAGGTACTAATGCTGGTCTCATTTCGCTAGACCAGGAAAAGGCATTTGACCGGGTTGAACACAAGTTCCTCTGGAGGGTGATGGAGAGGTTTGGGTTCAACTCTGGGTTCATTGCCATGATCCGTGTGCTGTATAGTGATATTGAGAGTCTACTGAAGTTTAACGGCAGTCTGTGTGCACCTTTCAGGGTGCATAGAGGCGTCCGGCAGGGCTGTGCCCTGTCTGGGATGCTCTATGCACTCTCCCTCGAACCTCTCCTCTCAAAGATACGCACCAGTATGGATGGATTGTTTTTACCTGGTTTTAATAGCAACATTGTTTTATCCGCTTATGCGGACGACACAATTGTTTTTATAAAAAACTCAAAATGATGTTGATATTTTAACCATTTTAACTGATAAATACAAAAACTTGTCCTCAGCAAAAATAAATTGGAAAAAAAGTGAAGCAATTGCTGTTGGGAATTGGCCTAACGACCTCCCAACACTCCCCCAGAACCTGGCCTGGAAGACCGAAGGGCTAAAATACCTTGGGGTCTTCCTAGGGAATAAAGCAGAGGAAAAGAAAAATTGGGAGGGAGTAGAGGACAAGATTGAAGGTAAGGTCAGGAAATGGAAGTGGCTACTACCACAGATGTCCTATAGAGGCAGAGTCCTGGTTTTAAACAATCTGTGTGCGTCCCTCCTGTGGCACCGACTGTCTTGTCTAGATCCTCCCACTGGGCTTTTAGCAAAAATCCAGGAAAAAATTGTGAATTTCTTTTGGGATGGACTACATTGGGTGCCACAGGGGGTGTTGTTTTCACCGAGAGAGGAGGGGGGGGCAGGGCCTCAGCCACCTGGCCAGCAGGACGGCAGCGTTCAGGCTGCAGTTCCGGCAGAGGTTCTTAGCTGGTTCAACAGACCTGGTGTGGACAGGTGTGGCCAGATGATCTTCAGAGAGGTGAGTAACCTGGGACTGGATACTGCTCTGTTTTTAACTGATTTTAAATTTTTGAAAGGGGTGCCTCCTTTTTATTAAAGTGCTTTTAAAGTATGGGCCTTTTTTAAAAACAGCAGGGAAAAAAGAAGCTCCAACTCTCTGTTCTGGCTGCTAAAAGAGCCGCTCATCCATGGAGCCAGGCTGGACGTCTCCAGTGGAGCCACGCCTGGGCTGACGGCGGCTCTCATCAAAACCAAAACCCTGGACCTGCAGCGCCTGGTCCGCAGCGCAGGGCCAGCTCTGATGGACTCCCAAGCCGTGGGGCGTGTGCTGGGCCTCCGATCCGGCAGGGTGGTCCAAAAAATAATGCAGCTCTGGAGGGAAAGGCTGACTGTGGGAGAGAGGAGGCTCCTCATGGAGTATGGCGAGGGGGCGGAGCCAGACCCCACAGACCCTTTTCCTGGGATCCAGCTTAGGCCGCAGTTTGACCAGGGGGGTCCCCTTCTGAGACAGACAACCTTCAGCCTGCACACTGTCCACAGAAAGACACTATACAAGACATGTGTGCAGGTCTTGAATAAGAAGACTCTGGGGGGCAGGGCACCCTGCGCATGGACATAAAGACTGGGGGTAGCTGTTCCATGCTGGAGGATGCTATACAAGCCCCCCCTGAGAAAAAGAACAGGGGACGTACAGTGGAGAGTCCTCCATGGTGCCATCGCATCAAACTCCTTCACCTCAATCATCAACCCTGCTGTGTCCAACCAGTGCCCTTTTTGTGAGGGAAACAACCTTTCACATTTTTAATGATTGTGAAAGGCTTACAGCGTTCTTCACGTTTTTAACTCATGTTTTTATTTCTTTTAACCAAACGTTTTCAACCACTAAACTTATTTATGGGGCGGGGTACAATAAAACAAACAGGAAAATGTGGCAGCTTTTGAATTTTATTGTTGGGGAAGCAAAAATGGCAATATACATTTCCAGAAAAAACAAAATTGAGGGCCAGTCAAGAGTTGACGCAGCCTCAGTGTGGCGCTGTAGCCTCTGCTGCAGGCTCAGACTGGAGTTTCCTTTCTATAGATTAATGAAAGACCTGGGAAGCTTCTCTGACATTTGGTGCTATAAAAACATTCTTTGTGCTGTTTTAAACAATGAGCTGGTTTTTACTGACATACTGAAAGATTGAATAATTATCTATTTATTTATTTTTTTAATCATGGTGTTTTTTAGATAGGTAAGTCAGTATTTATGTAAAAATAAGCGTCACTTCAACAGTGACTATTGTGCCTGTAAACTGAAATAAAGTGGTTTTGTAAAAATCAAAAAAATAATCTTCTTCTTCGTCTTCTTCTTTCTCAGGTCTACTGTCATCTAAATACTTCTCTAAGTCCCTCTCTAAATTGGTGTCAAGTTCATCTCCTGACCCTGAAGCAGAAAAAAATAAAGTGCTGCTGAGTGTTAGCAATAAACCATGTTAAATTAAAAGGTTCCCTGAAAAAAACAAAAACAAATAAAAAAACTAAATAAATCTTAAAAAATACTTATCTTATTTGTAGTCAAAATGTCTTATTTCTAGTCAAAGTTGAAGAAAGTTGAAGAAATATGAATGAGCTTACCAGATGAATCAAAGAGAAGACTTAATAATTCACTTGTGGTCAGCAGAGCCCTCTTTCTCATGCCAGCGGCCATCTTTGTATGTAGTGGCAAAAATGCCTAAGTCAAAGAGATGACTAAGGCAGATAGTGATTTAAGGCTCTAACAAGTGCTCTGATTGGCTGAGTACACAGGAAGATGCAGCAGTGGTAGGAGAGTAAAGTTAGGCAGACATCACAATTTGGCCAAAAAATGACTTAGGCAATTATGCTATTAGGCTAACGATATGATGAAGCCTTTTTTTTTTTTAATACTTGACGTTTATTAGTTTTTTTTCATAAACATATAAACCATACAGCAACATAAACAGTAAACAGTGTCACAGTACATCTGAGTTGACAATCATTATGTTCTATTACAATTCCAGGCAATTTACATTCTTACAGCATTTGGTACAGCAGTTAAGTTTGTTTTATTACACTGCACAGGTAGTGTGTGTGGTGTGTGGGGATGATCTTATATCTGAAAGTATAACAGTAGTTTTGTCCATTTTTCAATGTACGACTCCTTTTGTAGGCGTAGTAAGAAGGTCAATCTTTCCATCTCATGAATCTCCCTGATAACTTCCACCCAATTATCTACTGTAGGTTCATCCTTCTGTAACCATTTACGAGTTATTGCTTTCTTTGCTGAAGCAATAAGTATTTTCAGCAGGTATCTATCATGTCCTGTCATTCATTCCGGTAAATCACCCAGATAAAGTGTTGTGCATTTTAATGGTATATTCTGCCCAAAAATATGTTGGAGAACTTCCTGAATATTTTCCCAGAATATTTGAATTTTTGGGCGGTTCCAAAAAATGTGGTGGTGGTCCGCCCCATCATTCCCACAACTTCTCCAACATGTAGAGCCCATTGGTGTAAAATGTGTTGTCATTTTAGGAGTAGCAAAAAAGCGAACAAGATTCTTCCAACAAAATTCACGCCAATACATGGAACAAGAGATAGAGGAGGCAGTTTCACACATGTTCTCCCACTGTTCATCAGTTATTTTGTCTTTAAATTCTTTTTCGCATCTCTCCCTAATGTCCTCTACCTTTTATAATTCCTTGATAAAGATAAAGATAAATTTGAGATTATTGATTTGGAGTTATCAGCGTATGCCTGTATTATTGATCGTATTATTCCATTGGGTTCTGTAATTGCCTCATTCTTCCTTATTTCTTTTAGAAAATATTGACGTAATTGTAAATATCTGAAAAATTTGTGTTTTTCAATATTGTATTTTTCTCTGAGTACCTGAAAAATTCGTAATGTTTTGTTCTCTGTTATACTCCAGTAGGTGTTAATGCCTTTATTGATCCAGTGCTTAAAACCAGAATCCATTTGGTTTGGTTCTGTGTCATACGCAATCCACCTAAGAATTTTAGCCTGGTCCCATAAATGTAGTTATTTTATTACTTCAAACCAAGTATGTAAGGTAAGTGAGGTGAAGGGGTTCAGCTCATCTTGAGAAGCTATGGTTAGTTTGTAATCTCCAATCATTGCTTGAATTGGGATACCCTTGCATTCGGTCTCCATCTCCTTCCACTTTGCTTCATATCCACTGTCACACCAAAAGGCTATATTTTTTAATTGGGAAGCGTAATAATAATCTCTGAGGCTAGGTAGAGACATACCTCCTCCCTCCTTACTGATAATTAAGGTACTGTATTTGATTCTCGTTTTTTTCCCATTCCAAATGAATCGTGAAATTTGCCTGTCCCACTCCTGAAATTGTCTAGCTGGGACTGCAACTGGAAGCGACATAAATAGGTGCAGAATTCTGGGTAAAATGGACATTTTTATGATCTCGATTCTCGCACTGAAGTTCAACAGGGGTGTTGACCAGTTAGAAAAACGATAGAAAACCACATAAATGTAGCATTCATACTTATCATTTCCTAAGTCCACAGTCCTGGGATATGAAACCAAAGCAGCCCAGGTCTCTTATTATATCAGGCATATCGCTCCCACCTCCACGACAGTGAAAAACAATCTCTGTTTTCTGCAACCATCCCCCATCACTCCCTTCATCCCCACAACCCTAATTCCCCAACCCTGTATTGCCTGTGAGTAACCCTTGTTTTTTCTTTCTCCCTTTCCAGCAGCTCTGCCCAGGTCCAGCTTGCTGATGCAGCGTGTCATCGAGTTGCACCTAGCTTTAAAAGATGCTCCACTAGAGGAGTAATGTTTGCCCCAATGTCACCTAAGGGATTTACATTCTTCCTCTTGGAGTTCTTTTTGGGGGCAGGCTCAATACGTGTGTACGAAGAGAAGGCTCACCTACTCCCTTGGTTCCCCTCCATCTCCATCTCCCTGCCTTGAGCCGTCCTGATTCGTTGCCGCTCTCTACCATCCATCCGTCCACAGCCTCATATTCCCCCCATCGACCCTCTCCCCTCTATCCTCCTACTCTCATCCATCCTCATCCAGTACCTTGTTCCCCCCTCCTACATCATCCCAACAATCCACATGCATTACAACTTTTCTAAACTCAAATACATATTGGCGTGGTCTTTGTTAGTGAAATGTAGTTTATTAAACAAGGTTCAGAAACAGACCACGCCTCAAACACATCCCACTTCCGCACAAGCTTCTTAAGCACACCTGCTTCATTGTCTTCCACTCTGACTCCATTTTACAGTCCCTCCACCCCAAATCCCCCTTTTCTTTTCTTTTTACCTCTCAGTTCTCTTTCTCTGTTGACTACAGGAACCACCGGGGGGGCATGATCCGTACAACCCACTTGGTTCCCTTCAGTCTCCCCGCCTTGAGCTGGCCCGAATTGTTGTGCTGTCTCCCATCCATTAGTAATAATAATAATGGATTAGATTTATTTAGCACTTTTCAACATTGAGTCCATTATTCATTCACTCCAGTCACACTCTGGTGATGGTTAGCTACTATTGTAGCCACAGCTGCCCTGGGGACTGACGGAAACGTGGCTGCCATTTCGCGCCTACGGCCTCTCCAACCACACCAATCATTCATTTCACATTCATACCCATTCATACATCCATTATGAGACGACCGCACTACCACTGCGCCAATGTCGTCCATGAACCTGATGTCTCCCCACATCCCTTTACTCCATCTTCCCTAAACCCATTGACCCTCACCCCTCCATCCTCTTACCCTCATCCTTTCATCCAGAACCTTTATCCTCCCTTCATCATCCCAACTATCCACATGCAATAAATACTTTCTAAACTCAAATCCAGATTGGCTGTGTTTGTGAAGAGGTGTTAGGGCCTTGACAAAGAGCCATACTGTTTTGTTCAGTGATATGCAGACAAGCTTTGTGAGGAAGTTGTCGATGTGAAAGGATATTTAGCCTACTGTCTTTGCAAGTTAGATAACACATAGTGACACGAAATGCTCATAATGCCTCATGAAACCTTTTTGTAATGTTTTCTCCTGATGGGAAATTCAGTTAGTCTGTTGGCTCTTGAATTAGACAGCCTGATGGCTGTAGGAGAAAAGGATCTCTTGAATCTCTCCATCCTGCAACGGAGAGAGAGGAGCCGTCCTACTGTCTCTCCAATCCACAAAGGTGCTTTGCAGCGGATGATCCGGGCAATTCACGATGGTCTTGAACATCTTGACAGTGCATTTTTTCACCGCCTCCTCTAGTGGGTCCAGCCTGGCTCCAATCACTGATCCAGCTCTTTTGACCAGTCCGTCCAACCGTCTTGCATCTCTGTGTCGGATGCTGCCTCCCCAGCAGACTGCAGCATAAAACAGCACACTTGACACCACGGACTGATAAAACATCTGCAGCATCTTACTACAGATGTCAAGAGATCTGAGCTTCCTTAAGAAAAAGAGGCGGCTCTGCCCCTTTTTGTGGAGAGCTTCTGTGTTTAGGGACCAGTCCAACTTATTATCCAGGTATACACCTAGATACTAATAACTTTGCACCACCTCAATGTCCACCCCACCAGTGTTCACTGGCTGAAGAGAGGGCTTGAACCTGCGGAAATCTATGATCATTTCCTTCGTCTTTGAGGTGTTCAGATAGTTCTTGTGACTCCAGTCACTGAAGGCTTTTATCATATCCCTATATTCAGATTCCTGTCCATTCCTGATACACGCCGCAATAGCAGTGTCGTCCGAGTATTTCTGGATGTGGCAGGACTCAGAGTTGTGTTTGAAGTCCACTGTGTACAGTGTGAACAGGAATGGACACATTCTATTCAATATGCACTGTTATATTATCAATACAGGAATAGATAATCATCTGCCTCATGCGAATTACCCACCAATTCAAAAATTACAGATAATATATATTGTTTATTTCACCAACTTAGCACTCTTACCTTTGCAGTACTGTCTCATGCAAGCTTGTATTATGGTAGAAAACCTTGGAAAAACTTGGACGACAACAAAAGTTCTTGAGATTCAGCTTTCTGCAGGATTTAATCAAAGTAATTACATTATTCTAGGTTATTCTCCAATGACATTCTACGAATTTTTTTATTCTTTAATGTAGCATGTATAAAATAGTTTGTAATAATGAATGTATTGTATTTTAATGTTTGTACATAGAAAGCATGGTCAGCAAGGGTCAAATGAGCTGATTCTGATAATCTGAAATCATTTTATTACACACAGAGTTTCAAAGAATACAGCTTGTGTTTTTAAATGAACACCCATGGGAAAATATGGATGGTTCAACATCACAAGGTAAGAAAATGATGGTTAAGATTAAGAATAGAAAATAGCTATGAAAGATTATGAATTAAAAAATTGAAAGTCAAGCAATACACACTAATCAAAGCCAATGGTGCAATGCAGTGTAAAAGTGAAATTGTAGTAATGTAGAGTACAGTAAGAGTGTAGGGCAACTGCTTGAATTTTCTTTGGGATCTATAAAGTCTCCGACTGAATGAAAACAACAACTGTAACATGATAAACATTTCACTTTTTATTTTATAATTCAATTTTTATTTGATTATGTCAATTATTATGTTGGTCTCTAAGCAGAAAGTACAATACACTACTTTAATGCACTGGAAGTCTTGTAATTGATCATATACCCTGGATTCCACTGCTGATTATGGCAAGACCCACCAAGCATACCATTTAAGGTACCCTACCTGATTTATTCAGGTCCCATACCCTGGCTCTCCTAACTTAACCAATTGGGCAACTACATAGAGTGGATCTTACCAAGAGCAGCATTATGATTCAATGAAAAGCTGTAAAGCTGAGGACATGAATTAAGTTACAAGTGTGCTCACCATGTGTGTCAAAGCTGCATGACAAATAGTTTACATGCACATTGATGCCTGGATGCCACATGGTGTAAACACAAATCACAGAACAATATAGAAAAAAAAAATCTGCTTTACTTCTACACTAAGGTTCATTGTATATTCCTGTAAACCGTGTTCTAAGTCAACATTTATCTTTTATTCTCCTGTGACTACATGCACAAACATCATGTTACATCATGTTGTTTAACAATGGCTGAGCATGGTCAGTTGTGTCTGCAATGAGTTGGGGTCAGGTGCTCAGTTGAAGGCTGGGTTGCGGACTCCAGACAGGTCGCTTTTGCCTTTGAGAAGTGTGAGGGAGAAGATGAAGAAGCAAACACTCATGACAGCCAAGATGATCAAGCCAGAGATGAGCAGTATTGTCACTGTGTTCATCTGAAACACCGGCGCTTTCAGATGAGCTAGAACATAACAAAGACAATTTTTTTTAAATATTTGCTCTTCACATTCAAGGCAAAATCATACAAACAGAAACAGCTATTTGTGGCGCAAAGAACTTTTAAATTCACACTAAGGTATTTCATGCTCAGCTCAGTGATATTTCATACAGTATATACCAATTTTTCATTTTCTTTCACATTCAGCCAAAAAACAGTCAAGTCAACCAATCATGTCAAGCAGCATTAACATTACAACATTGTTTCTACTGGGGGACGCTATGCTTATGTGTGAATGATTATGTATCTGCCCATTAAATTTTGTTTCTCTAACTTGAACCTACTTCACCATCTTTAAAACATCATGCATCATCATTACTTTGGGGCTTTCCTGAGCCATTTTGAAGTTGATATGGTGAACCGGCTAGGAGCAGGACATCACAATCCAAAAAAATGTTACTTCCTGTTGCCAAGAGGGGGCGCTATGATTATGTGCCAATATCAATATATTATTGTTATCAGGTCTGGACTCTCATCATGTATGAGAAATTTGGGGCAGATTGGACAATGTATGCTGAAATCAGAGCACCTTTTGTTCCATGGCGAGTACTCTCAATTTGCCGCACTGCCAAAACCATGCCCTTTACTGAAAATACACAATCTTCACAGCAATGCATCATCAACTTCTTGTGGCTTTAATGACTAAGTTAGAAGTCAATCTGATTATCCAATTTAGAGCAGGACCTCCCAGAGTAAAACTATTACTTCCTATTGCCAGCCGGGGGCACTCTAATTATCTGTCAATATTGACATGTGGACATGTTCAGGGCTGGACTCTAATCACGCATGAGAAATTGGGGACAAATTGGACAATGTAAAATGAAGTTAGAGCACTTAGAATAGTCAGAGAATGTGTTTTGCGTGTCATCGAAAATTCACTGTACCGCCACACTTACACCGTTGAACAAAAATGCACCGTTTTCTCCCAAAAGATGCATATACATGTTGAGGCTTTTCTGGACAAATTTTAAGTGGATCGGGTGAACCTGTGTGAAGTAGGACATCAAAGAGTAATACCTGGAAAATGCATGTTACTGCATGTTGCCAGCGGGAGGCACGATGACTATCTTTCAATATTAACATCTCGCCAGGTTCAGCCCCAGAGTTTCATCAGGCATGAGAAATTTGGGACGGATTGACAATGTATGCCGTTGTGCCACGCCCACATAGTGTGACAGTCGGTAAAGCTTTTAATAACCTTTGCTCCTAAAGGCCTTGATGATGATGATGATGGTACAGACCAAGTCTGAAGTAGATTGGATTAAATCTGTAGGAGGAGTTTGTTAAAGTACGCAACAGGGTAATTTCATGAAAGGTGGAGTGGTTAAAGTGTAGGGGGCAGGGCATTATGAAATATTTTTAGGCAAATGTGTTCAGGACTGGAGTCTTATTTAACATGAGAAGTTTGGACCAGATCAGACGAAGTGTGGCTTAGTTATAACAATCTCATGTTTAATTACGAAAAGCCATATTTCGCCGCCATGCCACGCCATCATAATGTGACGATCAGTAAAGCTTTGCATAACTTTTGATCCCAAAGGCCTTATGATGGTACTGACAAAGTTCAATCGGGTAAAACCCCTAGGAGGAGTTTAATAAAGTATGACGTGTAGAAATGGCTAAAAAAATGGCCTAAAACGCCATATTCGGGTCAAGATGGCCAATTTCCTGTTGGGTTTGGGGTATGGCTCCAAGAGGCTTTTTGGTGTGTCTCCTCATGATATATCGGTGTACCAAATTTCGTTCATTTACATGAATGCTCCCCATAGGGCGCTGCTCCATTTTAACTTCCTAGGGGGCACTACTGAGCCATTTTGTCACAACCATTCCTGCGAACAGTAGAATATGTAAATTTTCAATAGGATTGACAAATATTGCATATCTGGTGAGTTTTTGAAGATGATAAAGCCCCCCTAAAGGCAATTAATTTTTTAAAATAATAATAATTCCAAGGGTTTCAATAGGTCGTCCCACTGTAGGTGCTCGGGCCCTAATTAAAGCTGCAAGCAGCGATGTACGGTCCTGAGCAGAGTGGAGCAGTTTGGGGAGCCGGTCATACCAGGCCTTGTGATCGTTGGCCGCCTCCCTAAATAACCTATGACAAAGAGGTCACTAGTTATGAAAGGGGATGGCCGAGATAATGGGAAGGGGCAAGACGACTCCAATGAAATAGAAACTCTCTGGCAACTGCTATGATACCTCTAAAATTAGTGTCTCTGCTGAGTGCAATGATTCCTCACACAAGACTGTAAAACAAACGGTTCATTACTTTTGGAAAAGGGACGTGACTAACGTTAACGGGAGGCACAAACATCACTGACAAATTAAGTAGTCTCTGCTGAGTACGCTGACTCATCCTACAAGACTCTATGACATACAGTTTATTATTTACATTAAAATGGGCGTGGTTAATCAAAAGGGACAGGGTAATATATATCACCAATTAAACAGGGACGCCCGGCTGAGTACACTGACACTTCATACAATTCTCTACGATAAGCGGTTCATTAGTTATCTATCTATCTATCTATCTATCTATCTATCTATCTATCTATCTATCTATCTATCTATCTATCTATCTATCTATCTATCTATCTATCTATTCAATTCAAGATGGCCAACTTCCTGTTTGTTTAAGGTTATGGGTCCATGAGGCTTTTTTGTACGTCTCCACATGTTACCTCTTCATACCAAATTTATCTGCATACCAAAGTTAAAAACTGCAAAAAATGTTACTTCCTGTTACCAATAGAGGCGCTATGATTATGTTTCAATATTGATATGTTGCTGTAATAAGGCTGGACTCTCATCACACATGATTGGACAATGTATGCTCAAGTTAGAGCAACTCCCTTTTCATGGCGACTACGCGAAATTCTCTGCGATGCCATGCCTATGTACTGTAATGATTAAACATTTTGGAAACAACTTTTAATCATAATGGTCTTAAGATGGTACTGACCAAGTTTGAAGTTGATCAGGTTATATCCCTTGGAGGAGTTTGTTAAAGTACAGAGCCTGAAAATGGCCCTCAATTTACTCATTCAATTCAAGATTGCCGTCTTCCTGTTGCTTTTAGGGTATGGGTCCAAGAGGCTTTTTGGTACATATCCACATTATATCTGCATACCGAATTTCGTTTCTCTAACTTAAACCTACTTCAGGGCTAAGCTAAAAACGTCATAAAACATGTTACTTCCTGTTGCCAGCAGGGGGCGCTATGATTGTATGTCAATATTGATATATTAGTGTATTCAGCTCTGGACTCTCATCCAAAATTAGAAATTTGGGGCAGATTTGACAATGTATGCTCAAGTTAGAGCAACTTCCTCTTCATGGCGAGTACTCTAATTCAAGGCGATGGCACACCCATAATAATAAATCAAAAAGTTTTAGGAATAACAATGAACACATCAATTCCAAAAGGGTCTTCGCCGACCCTTTTGGCGAAACTACTGCACTTTAACACAAGTAAGAGAGCACATTCTAGTTAATAATACTGCACTTTGATGATAATTAGTTTGAGGCATTTTTTTCAATAGTCTGTTAATCCTGTGTTAGTGGCAAAAAAAGTACTATTGGTAAATCCATTGAGAAAAGGACACCTAACGTAACTCATGACATACATTAAACATTGTTGGATAATTAAGACTATTGTAGAGTATAAGGCTTTTTATTATTTTAATGGCTCCCTTTCATAATATTAAAAAGCAGCACCTCTCAACAAAAATATCATTTCACACAACGGACGACAATGTGAAGGCTTACCCAGTTGAGAGTTGTTGGTTGGCGTGTCATCTGTGAAAATAAATAAATTAGGGCATTTGAGATTAGGAGCAATACAGTGTAATCAGTATAGTACCTCACAGTGCAAAGACATGTTAATTGCTTGAGTCAACAGGATGACTTGAGATGATATCTGACTATCTAGGTTGCCTAGATGAAATTTCACCATCAGTCAGCAGCCCTGGGATAGACACAATCGAGTACATTTGAATTCATCCATTCTGATTATCATTACATAGTTTGAAAGAATTAGAAATAAGTGCATAGTGCTGTCTGAATAATTTTAGGAGGATAAGGGTGGTTGTTGGAAAAGGAATAACAGATTTACCACTCCGAGTGATGATAGGCCCGGCAGTCAAGACGGCATTTCCAGATGCTGTGTTTAATTCTTTTCCCTCAATGACATCTCTCTTTCTTCTGCTGCCACAGATCTATGAAAAACATGGCAAAGAGAGATCTGGTGGAAGAATGAAGCACCATGTACTGCCTTTTCTCATTTAAGGTAATACATCCCGAATTACTCATTTCCATTTTATAAACAGAATTTTTGGGCTTTTCTGGGTTATATTTTCATGTGAATTGCAATATATGAACATTTTAATTTTAAAAATGGCAAACACTAAATTGATCTTGGAGTGATTTTACAGCAACACTGTATGCATCATTCCCCATTTGTTTTACCCTATGGACTCTTCAAATTTAGTGATTTATAATTTATTGCAGCTGCTCTGTCCTAGCCACCTTTATAGATTTTAATTAGCCCTCAGCTGCTTTCAGTTAGGCCCAAATATAGCCTTATTTGGTAATGTGAAGAGGGAAAATTAGTCAGTCACTTATGGTAGAAAAGGTATGCTAAGGTTTACTTTGAAGGGAAAAACATGAAGCCTGCAAGTCAATACAGGAGTATATGTATTCAGTATACATGTATGTAAATACCTTTACATGCACTTTCATTAATCAATACTCGAATAGCAGTTTGAAAATTCAGATGTTGTTATGACTAGAAAGTTATGATAAACCCGACATTCTGACTTGGTAATGTCTTAAGTAAATTGATTAAAAATAGCAAACTCAAGGTACTCATACTTTGACACAGTGTTATATTAACATTTTAACATTTGATAATTATTATTGAGTTAAGACAAATTTAATGTTAACAATTATGATAGAGCTCATGTCCAGAATTTTTTAAAAGGCTGGGTAGTTTAACTAACTAAAAAACAACCTAATTTCATGATAATATTTTCAATGACATAAAAATGTTTTGAATATAAACTTTTAATCTGCAACAACAGAGTTGGTGTATTTAGTTACTTTCCACCACTGATGAATATGTGTTGAAATCAACAGCAGCACGTCTGCAGTCCCTTCAACATCAATCCCTGCAGCTTGGTGATTTCACTCAAAGGTGTATATACAATAGCTACGGCTTTCACCTAGCCACTAAGCAACTTATACTCAGCATGCAATAACCCCAGCTCCAGCACTGTGACAGTGGGCTGGTGACCTGCAACAACGCTAACAATAGTAAGAGAAAGTTTTATTATTCAGCAGGGAGTCTGATTTTGGTATCACTCAGTTTACACTGACTGAATTGTATTTGCTGCAATGGCTACCTGAAAGTCTCAAAATTACATGAAATTATCAAGTTGTTTTTTAACACCAAATAATGTGCTGGTGGCAGGTAATGTGTGGAAAATATGTGAATTAGCAGAGCGTTCCAAAAATAGCACACACATCATGATTCATACACATATGGTTTGCGGTTGTAAGAAAGTGCATTTCGAGCAAATATATGCTACAAAACCACTGACCTATGTTTAGTGCAAAAAGCTTTTTGGTAAGGTGTTATAAAAGACAATAAAAGTAAATAATTAAACCAGAAATGCCAGAAGTAAAAACCACAGAAGTTACTGGAAATGGTGGAAGTGAAGCCATGAAGCAATAAAAAAAGGAAGTTACATAAAAAATGTGATTCACAAATTGTGAGCCACGTAAGTTACGGAATTTACCTAACTATGTAGACAATGTAAGTTAACTACGCAAACGACGTAGTTATGTCAAGAGTCGTTTACTTTTGTTTTGACATGGGACACAAACCCCATTCTGCTGGGTGAAAATCCACCATTTGTTCGACCCATCCACCATCTCCTCCCAGCCAGTCTGTCACAGGGCTGACACATATAGACAGACAACCATTCACTCACACCTACTGGCAATTCAGAGTCACAAATTAAACCTGAGCTGCATGTTTTTGGACTGTGGGAGGAAGCCGGAGTACCCGGAGAGAACCCACGCACACACAGGGAGAACATGCAATCTCCACACAGAAGGGCCGCAGGCGGGGATCAAACCCGCAACCCTCTTGCTGTGAGGCAAGAGTGCTAACCACTACACCACCGTGTGGCCATCATTACTAACATGTCACAAGAAATGTTGTCTAAGTGGTGAATATGTGCACCCAGCACAAAAAGGATCCCCATCAACATTGGCATTGTTTCCGTGCCACCAGCACATACTTTGGTAATTTCACATAATATTGTGAGATCAGGCTGTTTTTCATCTTTATCAATTCTCTAGCAAAAATCTAACTCACCTGATTATTTTCAACACTCAAATATACAACAATAAACATATTTGCGTAAACAACCTTAATTTCAATAGATAATCTTGTTTACAAGTGCACCTGGAGGAAAAATAACATGTATACCCTTTTGATTTGGAGACCCTAACAGCAGAAAGTTACATCTACTGAAAAAGTATGCATATTTGATCCTAATTGTTGCTATGTAACGTGTGAAAGTGTACTTTGTTAGTCTCACTGGCATAAGCATTGGACAGTCATCTGCTCGACACAGTTTGGTGACACAGTGCAGGAAGACAGTGGACATCTTCTGGTTCTTGTGCTTTACAAAGCGGAATACTTCAAAGGCAAAGCGGCCCATTTGGCTCTTCCCATTTTCGAAGACGGCGGTCTGGGGGTCTTTATCACAGCTGGTTCAGGGGAGGAAAATCACAATGTACTATCAAGCAACAGAAATTTAAGAACTGAGCAAAAATGTACATCTATTTTCAAATTTGAGTTACCTAAAGAAAAGATCATAGCGAAGGTCATCGTTAGGGTTTCCAGAAGGCGTGGTGTAACAGTAGTCCATTAGAACATTCCATCTATTCAAAATTAAAGATTGGTAAATCCAGAGCATAATATGAAATAGGAGAATTAAGTGAGAAGCAGTGGTGGTTATTTTCATTTTATTACATTCAATGTCAAAACTACTACAAAACTTAAAGCAAAGTCATTCCCCCACCCACCATCAGCCCCACAACTAATGAACTAACTTTCAATCATTCATTTATTTTTCGCATCATTGGGCAAAAAAAACTTTTTCTGTATTGTAATTCATGTGGTGTGAGAGAAAACTAGACTTCAGAACCTTCTCTGGGCTCTGTTTTCAGGCTTCAGAAATCTTTGGTTATTCAGTCCATGTATGATTTTTGTTTTGAAATAAGAAAACCAAAATCAGAAAACCAACTATTTCCCAATTTCCATGTAGTAATAGGTAGTAGTAATTATCTTTAGGGGTTCAAGCCCGAGGGGGCAAGGATCGATGGTGCTGGGAATCCTTTTGAAATTGCTCAGATTTTTATTTTTATTAGGGGTCCAAGCCCATGGGGACGAGGGATCAATGGTGCAACACACCGGTGATCCCAGTACCAGATTTTTATGTTATGTTTTCCCCGGCGTCTGTCTGTCTGTTCGTCTGTTTGTGTACAAAATAACTCAATAAGAACTGCACAGATTTGAACGTGGGTATTGGGACAAAAACAGGTGATTGGATTTGGTGATTGGGAATCTTGAACACCATCTGGAATTTATATTGCAAATTTATATTATTGCGTCACTGACCATATTGCCGTCACTAACTGTGGATGAAATATTTCACTGCCAGTGTCCTCGCAAAATACATGCTTTCAATATAATCCAAGTGTGCAATTTGGTGTAGCGTAACTAACCCTATTGCCTTGGCAATTGGAGTGCTTTTCTAGTTTTTATTATTTTTCTCCACAAAAAAACTCTGCAGTCTAAACCTGTGACTGCAGCACTCACGGCAGGCAACGAATTTGACACATGTCCACCAGAAGGTGGCTCTATAATCGAGGTGAAAGCGTTTTGGCCCATAACTCCCACATACTATGGGTACATCTCATGTTCCTCAATTGCATCCACGTTTCCCTCACTTGCGTCCTTTGTGTCTCAGTCCCGCCCACCGGGGATGCATGGAGAGACGCAAGGAAACCAGGCGAGGAGCGAGGAAAAATTTTTAGGCACATGACGTCCTTTCCTCTGCAGCGTCACATGAAGCGACGGCCGTTTCTAATGACACAGCAGCGGATCGCAGCTGGATCAGCTGTCAGTCGGTTTAACAGCTGTGATACAGCCATGAGCTAACAATAAAGTGTTTGGGCAGTTTTACCTGTTTAACAAACACCTGCACATGGATAACAACCTGCATTCTGTATTCATACTGTAAACTGTCCTGCTCAGGGGCAGGGGAATGTGTTTATTTATTTATTGCGTGTGTAAATAAACTATCCTGGTCATGAATTCATTATTTAATATCCAAGAACATGATTGTGGTGTCCGATCACCGGGCAATATTTTTATTGGGTTAGATGTGTAAGGGGAAATGTAAATGATGTAACTCAGATCAAATCCGACACTCAGGAATGATCAGCCTCACTGAATGAAAATGACAAACGATGTAAAAGTGTTTATTACTGATTGACAGACTCATACTTTCTTTTCTTAAATAGTGGTCATAACAAATCTGAATTGGGGAAATAAAAACCTTCTAGAATGAATTTTCTTTGAATTCATTATAGGCATAGATGTAGAAAGATGTTTGTGGTCTTTCTACAATAAAACTGACTGAACTGAACTTTTTTTTTTCAACTTAATGGTGAATCAGAAGATAAATTAAAAATAAAACTTTTAAGTGACACACTTGAGTTTAATCTTATATCTAAAGATTCACTCCGGTATGAATCTGCAGTGATGTTGTGATGTATAATATCAGTCCGATCAGCTGCAGCGTCCAATCCATAACCGAGATGCAGTAAGGGGGTGTGTCGATCGGCAAAATGACTTCCGCGAAGGATGCTCTCATGTATCCTCACTCATCCGATCCGAAAAACTTACAGTTCAAGCGAGGATCAAGGAGTGAGGAGGGATATAATAAGGAACATGGTATGCACCCCCTGTCACACATAACTGCTTTCAGTTGAATCTCTGGATATAGGCCATGCCCATTTCTATCTGGACTGTTATTTTGCAAAATCACGAAAATATTCTCTGATCTATGCTGAGTTTTGTTATATAGGCCTTATAATGCATATTTAAGTCTGATTAGTGTTTAAATAAGTGTTGGATACAATTAAAATTAGCAATCATGCAAGCAAAGTTTGATACAATAGTTTGGCTCCAATTAATATAAAAGGTAATATAAAAGCACCATAAATAACACTTGTATAAGGCGATCTCTTCTCTCTCTCTCTCTCAAGATCTCTTTCGGGGTTACGGGATTACTTACAACAGTAATATTTTCACAACACCTAATTATTAAATAATAATAGTAAATACAATATACCTTCTACTTCAAGACAGCAGAGAGAGAGGGGGTGAGCTTGAGCGGCAACGGGTTGTTTTTGTTTTCAAATATCTATCATAAGAATAAGAATAAGAAACAAAACACAAATACAGGGTTTTTTTGTTTGTTTGTTCGTTATCAGTCACATACAAGGACCCCATTCCAACTGGCTATTCCACAAATGCAGATGTGTTTGCATTTTTTTTCAGTGAAAGTCGTTAAGCCTTCTAAACCGAGCTGGCTTTAATGCCCATGCCCATGTTACATGATGGCTGCCGAGGCTGCTGAGGTGCAGACACACAGTTTGGCAGGCCCTGTATGTCTGCCTAAAACGTTATCCAAAGAGTAAAAAAGACCTTGAATTGTGCTATCAAGGCATTTCTCTGTCGTTTGGATAACTCTCTATCTTCTGCCGAGTTCAACATATCCAAGAAAAAGTGACAATCTAACCCTGTATTCAGCCAGATGGAGTCAGCACATGCTTTTTACAAGAGTGCTGGACTATGGACTTGCCAGGACACTCCGAGGAGAGCAGGAACAGGCTGTCACAGGTAGACCACTCCTGGGTGTTTTTAATCTCTTGCTGAAAGTTTTCTTGCCTGGTGATGTTGATCTAAAGCCTGGGCCCAAATCTTTAACTGGACTTATTATTAAAGTATTTCTGATTCTGATTCTGACAAGCTCCACGGCTAGTTGTGCAAGTTGGGCCTCCACCTCTGCTAGCTGTGCTAACACCACTGCCAGCTGGGCCTCCACCTCTGCTAGCCGGGTTAACACCTGGGCTAACAACACAGCCAGCTGGACCTTCAGCAACATTGGCCGGACCACAATCAACGCTTTCCAAATCACCATCAGCACTAGCTGGCCCACCACCACACTTACCAGAGACAACATCAACTGTGCATACTATGAGAACATCTAATGGTGGGTGCTGCACATTTCCTTCCTCACCCACCTCCCAAGTAACAATAAATAAAATTAAAGCTGCAAGCAGCGTTGACGGGTCCTCGCATCTCCACGCACGTTGGGGTGGCTGCGGTACTCGGCTGATGCAGCCACGCATTTCTGCAACCGGCGGACACTGGCATGTTGTCCTGGGTTTTTCACATTTAGTAGCATTCTCTCACATCAGGAAGAGCCAGTTTTGAGGTGGATGTCATTAAATTTTGTTTCTCTAATTTGAACCCACTTCAGGGGCTAAACTAAAAACTGCATAAAGCATGTTACTTCCTGTCGCCAATGGGGGGCGCCATGAAAATTTGGCAGTTATTAGGTATGGCTGTGTTCAAGCCTGGTCTCTGAGCACACCTGACAAATTTAGGCAGATCAGAAAATGTAAGGTCAAGTTATACAGTCTTGTGTTTCATAGAAAAACACCATAATGCATCCATGCCACGGCCACATAGTGCAACTAACTACAGAGCTTTTGATTACTTTTGATCCCAATGGCCTGATGATGGTACAAACCAAGTATGAAGTCACTCGGGTTAACTATCTAAGAGGACAGTGTTTCCCTTCCATAGACTGAAATTCGACCGCCGTACCTTTTAAAACCACGGGGATCACCGGTGAACACTGCGGCGCATGTGTATTTTCAAATTACCGTAGCTCCCCGCTAGTGCGTGCAATTTTAATCATTCAAACTGCCCCTGAAGCTGTGAAACAGGGCTTTCTGATGCTATTACATGCATTACGGTAATGACTGAGTGGTGTGAGAGGGAGGAAAGGAGCAGCAGCTGCAGGCGGCGTTTGTGTGACAGAGTTGGAGGATTCTGTCAAACTTTTGGTGTGGTTTCTTGGAGTTTAGTTTTGAAGTTATATTCTGTGTAAATGAATCAGAACCTTGTAAATACTAGTTTTAGTATTTTTTCCTGAAGTGATTTTATCATCCTGCCACTCAAGGCCACTTCCCTATCCCAACCAATAAAATGAGTGCACTGACAGACAAAAGGAAAAACTGCACTTTGTGCCACAAAAGCACACCTTGGATGTGTCTGATGTAGGTCTCTGTCTTCAGGTGGACAGGAATTGTTTCAGAAACTACCACTGCTAAAATAAAAAAAAATGCCTGCCTATTGACAAATATAACAGCCTGTAACATGGACTCAGAAAGCTCCAGAAATGTAAAACTGTCTGAATTGAGTGAGTTTACACATAGGGCATATTTTGACACAGTTTTTGACAAAAAGGACCGGGCCTTTAATGAATATATCTATTATAATGGTGCTAAATGGTTACACCCCAATCATGGTGATAAGCCGCATGAGTTTTTTCAGCGTAAATGTGCCAAATATTGCCACAATTCCCCCTCCCCCATGAACGGGCTGCTTGTTAGGTACCACCACCACATCAATTCAAGATGGCTGACTTCCTGTTGGTTTTAAGACATGGGTCCAAGAGGCTTTTTTGTACATCTCTACATGTTACATCTGTGTACTGAATTTCGTCTCTCTAAGTTAAACCTCCTGCGGGGGCTAAGTCAAAAACTACATAAAAAATTATACTTCCTGTTGCCAACGGGGGGCGCCATGACAATTTGTCAGTGTTGATGGATGGCTGTGTTCAGGCCTGTACTCTGATAACACGTGACACATTTGGGTGAATTTGGTTATTGGATTCTCAAGTTAGAGCCATTTCTGGTTCATGGCAAGTACTCTAAATTCACCACTGCGCCATAGCTAAACCGTTTAAGTTAAACGCACCCTCTTTATAACACTGCATCATCATTACTTTGAGGCTTTCCTAACCTATTTTGAAGTTGATATGGTGAACCAGCTAGGAGCTGTTGTTGCTTCCTGTTGCCAAAAGGGGGCGCTATGATTATGTGCCAATATCAATAATTTATTGTTTTCATGTCCGGACTTTCATCATGCAGGAGAAATTTGGGGCAGATTAGACAATGTATGCTGAAATTAGAACAATTTTAGTTGGTTGGCGAGTACTTACAATTCACCGCCCTTAACTGAAAATACACGATTTTCACAGCATTGCATCATCGACTTGTTGTGGCGTTTTTGACCAAGTTTAAAGTCAATCTGATCAACCAACTTGGAGCAGGACATCACAGAGTAAAACTATTACTTTCTGTTGCCAGCAGGGGGCGCTGTAATTATCAAACTATATTGACATGGGGACATGTTCAGGGCTGGACTCTCATCACGCATGAGAAATTTGGTACAAATTGGACAATATATAGTGGAGCTACAGCTATTAGAGTGATCAGAGCCTGTCTTTTAAGTGTCATTGAAATTCGCGGAGCCGCCACACCCACACCGTTTAACAAAAATGCACAGTTCTCTCCAAAAAGATGCGTATGCTCGTTGAGGCTTTTTTGGACAAATTTGAAGTGGATTGGGTGAACTTGTTTGAAAAAGGACATCAAAGAGTAAAACCTGGAAATGCATGTTACTGCATGTTGCCAGCAGGAGGTGCCATGACTATTACCCTATATGAACGTGTCGATAGATTCAGCCCCAGAGTCTCATCAGGCATGAGAAATTTGGGACAGATTGAACAATGTATCTCAATGTTATTCAACTTCCTGATTTTTGGCAAAAACGCCATATTTCGCTGCCATGCCACACCCACAGAGTGCAAAAACATTTTGATAACTTTTGATCTCAAAGGCCTTATGATGGCACAGACCAAGTTTGAAGTCAATCGGGTTAAATCTCTAGGAGGAGTTCGTTAAAGGAGATAGCCCTCAATTTGCTCTGCAATTCAAGATGACTTCCTGTTAATTCTAGGTTCTGGGTCCAGAACCTAAAAGAGTAAAACTATTACTTTCTGTTGCCTGCAGGGTGTGCTGTAATTATCAGACAATATTGACATGTGGAAATGTTCAGGGCTCGACTCTCATCACACTTGAGAAATTTGGTATAAAAAAGGGTTACCGAAGCTAGAGCACTGAGAGTGGTGAGAGCGTGTGTTTTATGTGTCATCAAAATTCGCGTCCTTAAACAGGGTCTCTCTGCTGAGTACGATGACACCTCATACAAGACTGTTCAACAAACGGTTCATTAGTTACAGAAAGGGGGCTTGGTTAATGAAAAGGGGC
>CAFUXE010001427.1:47852-59681 GCA_903364295.1 Serranus cabrilla
CTGCGTTATCCACGGCCGCTACGGATTATTCTCAATTGAGGTAAGTAATCATCAGCTTCTGTTGGGATAAAAGGACATGGCATTCAAATTGTGTTTGAACTGTCACTGAATGCCGCACGGTGTTTGTGTGTTTACGTCGGTAAATGTCTAAATATTCTGTAGAGTTGATTCAAAGGATGAGTGGTTGGCATTTGCGTTAGCCTGGCCTCAGAGTCGGTCTGTTGATGATAGCGTTTGCTCTAATAACTGTCACTACTGAATATTCTCATTGACCTCAGATATGTTTCTGCTTCTGTGGGGAGAAAGTGTGGTATTTGTATGGTTGTATTATATTGGATACCGCTCTGGTGCCAACCATGTTGCTATTTGCTTCCGTCTTCCCTGCCTCCGTAACCCTAGCAACCAAGCAGCCAATGACAGCAGTGCCTCATTAACATTGACCCACCCACTGAAACAGCTTCAACCTGAATAAGGCAGAAATTGCTGAAACTGAGAGAGCTCAAACAGGCTGGATGTGTGTGTTTTAGGGAAAATAGGTTCATAACCTTGATTTAGAGAGCCATTGGACATGTTTAAAAAAGGTTAAACTTGCATAATATAGGACCTTTAAACAAGAATGTTGTTGGGATTATGGTATTGGTGCTATGCCTCAAAAGGGGGTGGCACCATAATGTTAGATGGCTATAATAATTATCATTAATAATTATTAATAATAAATTGATATGACTTGATATGTCACTTCTAGATGGGGCACCACTCTGTAAACATAGAAAATGATAGCCAATTTGCCTAAAACAGTGTCATAAATTTACTGAATTATTAATTTGGAAATTCAATAATTAATTTAATAATTATAAGCAAATTACCATATTAAAATTAGCGATAGTTTAAGGAATCCCTGGAGTTCTTTTCTACAGCAGAGGTTGACATCATTCACTTATGTGCCATATTAAACAGACACCATTTATATTCTAAAAGAGTCAAGATGGCTGCTGAGTAAAGACAATGGGTCGTAAAGCCATAACTGTGGCTCTTTTCCGAGCAGGACAAAGAAACCATGTGCTCTGAATGACTTTGGATTTACAAATGAATGTGTATTGTATTGGAATTGTTGTGCCAAAGCAAATCAAAGTTGTTAGCAAAGTTAGTTCGTTAAACCTGGTGTTGATATAAACAAGACTAACATTCAACTTTACATGGCATGGCTAAACAAATATAATCCAATTCAACACCAATTAAACGAAACATCAATTAACATTTAGAACTTGTGCTTAGCCCTTTTTGCTTGCTTCTATTTTATCTGAGAGCCCAGTACATTACCACACAGTTCACAGATGGTAAGGATCTCGCAGGCATTGGAAGATTTGTTTTCAAAGAGTTGTAGATCTTCTTGTGATGGTTTCCTGGTACGGGCCTGTGCTCCAAAGTTGAGGGTCTCTCACTCCTGTGCGTTGAAGCAGTGGGGAGGCCTTTTGTCATGTCTCTGGCTGTTGTGGTGAACCTTGTTCTTCTTCTTTTACCAAATCCTGAAGCTCCGAGCCGTCAGGAGAATTTTGTCTGAGGAGAGGCTTTGTCTGCAGGCCGCGTGTCCTCCCCCATCTTGCAACATGAGGTCAAATGCACAAATGAATGACAAATTCATATGTAGCAAATATGACGATCCTCAACATTGTCTTTTTGTATCTTGACGATATCCTTCATGTAAGGCAGGCATTGAAAAGAATGCTTGAGAACCAATTATATGCGAAAGCAGAGAAATGAGAATATGATCAAGAATTTTATTCTTTTTTGGGGTCCATAGTTTCAAGGAAGATTGCTAATAGACACTGGATAGATCACAAAGTGACTGGTTCCTACTTCCGGAAAGGAGAACAACGATTCCTAAGTTTCGCTAATGTATATAGGAAATTTATCTGAAATTTCAGTTCTTTTGCTGCTCTCTGAAGCACAGTTCTCCTGGTCCCCACAAGCTGAGGATGCCTTTCAGCATTTGAAAGGACTCTTCACCTCTGCTCTTGTCCTAACACTTCCTGACCCCCCAGTTTGTGGTGAAAGTCGACACCTTGGACCCAGACATAGGTGCTGTACTGTCTTAAGGGTCAGGTAAAGACAACAAGCTCCATCCTTGTGCTTACCTGTCTATGGAACTGTCTCCAGCAGAGTGCAATTATGCAGTGGACGACTGGGAGCTGCTGGCAGTCAAGGTAGCTCTTTAAGATGCACTAGCTGGAGCAAGCTGAACAACCGTTTTCTGATTTGGGCAGATGCTGTTACAGGGGGATCCCTGTAACAGACTTCATGTACCTGAAAATCTCATATGTTATCAGATAATTCACTGGGCTTGTTCCTCTGTATTTTATTTTTTTGTCTTCCTGGTATTCTTAGGACCACTTCCTAGATGTGAGAGAAGTTTTGGCTGCCCATAAGGAAAGACGTTGCTGAATACGCGGCTGCCTGTACTGTGTGTGCTCAGAACGAAACTTCAAACTGTCCCAGTTCTGGATTTCTGCACCCTCTTTCTCTCCTACAGTGCTTTTGGTCTGACATCTACTTAGACTAACCAGTCTGCCAGTATCCGAAGGCAAAACCACCATACTCACTGTAGTAAACAGATTCTCCAAGATGGTTCTTTTCATTCCTCTTCACAAACTTCCCTCCACCAAAGAAATGGCTGAGGCTATGCTAACTAATGACGGTCGAGTCCATGGGTTTCCCAGGAATGTGTTGTCCGACCAAGGGCAGCAGTTTGGCAAGACTTTGGAGAGCTTTCTGCCAACGTTTAGGGGCTATGGCCAGCCTGACTTCAGGTTACCACCCTTAAACTAACAGCTAGTCAGAACGCCTTAACCAGGAGCTGGTGTGTCCATAGGAATGTCTCCCTTCCAGTCTGTTTTCAGGTACCAGCCTCGTTTGTTTTCCGCTCTGGAGAAGGAGGTGAGGTGGAGGTGCATTCCCTCTGCCATCACTGTTGCAGGAGAATGAGGACCAAGGCCCCTCAGACTCTCCTTGGCTCCTCATTCATGTATAAGAAGGCTGCAGACTGGAGGAGGAGGCCAGCCCTAACCTTCCATGCATGCCAGAAAGTCTGACTGCCCACCAGAGACCTTTCCCTCTGGGTCGTCTCTGATCAGTTGTCCCCTCGTTACATTGTATTTTTCCCCATGCCAAAAGTTATTAACCCAATTGCTGTGAGGTTGAAGGTCTACAAGGATTGACCCTATGGTCCATGTTAGCTGGATCAAGCCCATCAAAGAAAGACTGTTGGTTCCTGCATCTGAACCCCCCCACCCCACCCCCAAGATTCAACGTTAACCATTCTACACGGTGAAGAAACTGTTGGCAGTCCAACTGTCAGGGTCTAATAGTTTGGTCATGTCTGTTTAAGTTTTCTGTGTGTCATTCCCCATGTCCTGTCAAGTTTCCCGCCGGTGTGACTACTGTCTCTGCCCCAATGTGTTGCACCTGTGCGTCATTGTCTCCTACCCTGTGGCTCAGTTGGTTGAGTGGTCGGCCACTGATTGGAAGGTCGGTGGTTGCATCCCTGACCATGGCAGCCTACATGTTGTTTATTCTTGGGCAAGATACTGCACCCCAAATTGCTCCCGATGCTGCGTTCATTGGTGTTTGATTGTACTCCTGATGGTGGCAGGTGGCACCGTGTTGGGTAGCCTTGGCCACTAGTTTGAATGTGTGTGTGAAAGGAGTGTGAGTGCAGTCTGTGGTGTAAAAGCTTTGAGTGGTCGCGAAGACCAAATACCATATATGTGCAATGCAGTCCATTCAGATTTTTTGCATTCTCCATGTACTTTGAGTAGGCAAAGTTGTGCCATAAATTCCCATTGTGCTTCTCCATTACTTAAATTTAGGTCAGTGATGTTTTTTACATTGTGTTGTGTAATTCGACAGCCCTATGTGTTGTTCTACACCTACCTTTTCTACATTATATGTTTACTTATTAAATTATTTCCATTGAAATAATCCAACAATTTGGCAAAGATAACAACAGTGGACCGCACAATATGGTAACCAACTCTTCCTCTGTTCGGGTATCCAAATTTAAAACCTGTAGTTTTGGTATACATTAAACACAGTCTGCTGGTGACTTATTGAGATGCAAGTGCAATGTGATCACTAAATACCTCCTATCCAGGTTAGTAGCTTTTACTGCTGCAAACACCCGTGTCTTCAGGGTCAGTCCTGCCATGGGGATGGACAGCTGCTGAATGTATGATGAGTCCTGTACATGAACCATATTAGTATTTCAGCATTTCACATTTTAAGAACCATTTCTTTCATCCTTTCATACACAATTTGTTTAATTTCACTACACTTCATGAGTCCCTAAAATCTACAATCAGATTTCCATATCCCCAATAGTACTGTTTTTTTCAAACTGACAAGTGAACTTTGCGGAAGGTTTGACATAAATTTTGACATAAATTCATGACTAATAATATGAATAACTTAGTATGGCTTTGGGAAATTCTTTTGTCTACAGTACAACAGACTCCTCCCCTGTGCAGTAAAACAATAAAAACAGTATTTAGATTTGACTTATTTAAACTTACATTGTAAAGCAGTAGATTCAACGTGCTGATGAAAGTGCCATTGCTTTCCTTCACTGAGATTGCAGCTGCTGACCTTCAGTGAAGATAAAGAAAAGATCAAAGCCAGCAATAATATTTTAAGGGACATTTCTCTGATGCTGGCATTTTCATTTTTATAATGATAATAATGACAATACATTCAGTTTATAAAGTGCTTTTCTTGATACTCAAAGATGCTTTCCATCAACAACAATATCGGTGTTAGAAGTGGGATTGGACTGCAACATGGAGAGAGATCCAAGAGCTGGAGCAAGCCATTGAGCAGACACGTCAGCGCTGGGAAAACCTGGCACAGCCATGGGAGTTTTCCAAGCTGCCTCTATGGCTCCAGCATACTGCACACAGAGGTGCCAATTTAGGACAATGTTTGGAGTCTGCCACTACTGACTGCCCCCTCTAGTGACCAGGTGTAATGCTCAAGACAACCTGCCTCAAGCTGAACCATTACCACCTTCTTGGCACTGCTGCCGCCACTACAGGACAACATCTGCAGCCTGCTACGACTGACCGCCCCCTAGTGGCCAGGTTGTCTACTGGTGGAGGCACCTTGCCTCCAGCTTAACCATTGACACCCACTGTTGCCACTGCTCCCAACGGGCTCAACAGCCCATAGGTAGCTTCAGTTGCCATGGTGAGGAAGAAGAATATTCAATTCATTTCAATAAAATTTTATTTACATGGCCCAGAATCACAAATCACAGATTTGCCTCAAAGGGCTTTACAGACTTAAAAAGAAAACAACCCTTTACCAGGGGAAAAAAGAAAGAAGAAACCTTAGGGAGAGCAACAGGACGGACAGATGTGCAATAGATGTCATAGAACAAAATAGATCAGCAAAGTAGAATAGAGTAGATAGATTGTGAGAGAGAAGAGGGAGGGAGGGAGGATCGATGGGAGGGGTTGAGAGAGGGAGAAAGAGACAGAGAAGAACAGGATGCAGCAGGCACAGCAACAGTCCAGACCCAGCCACATTCCACGCTGAGGATCATAGTGGTAGCAATAGTATAGTCCAGTGGAACCACCACAGCAATCATGGAGACAGTCCTAGACCAACTGTGATCCATTATGGAGATGGTGGTAGTAGCGGCACCAAGCAAGGCCAGAGCAGTATTCCAATCTGGGGCCAACCAAGATCTACAGCAGGGACACTGGTAAAAGTGAGTGCTGAGCAGGCCTGCTCAACATCCTGTGAAAGAGAGAGCACAGGAAAGTGTGGGTATTCCGGGAAAATACAAACTTGTAACATGTATTATTGGGACATCAATGTTTAAAGATCGAGAGAGAGAGAGAGAGAGAGAGAGAGGAAAAGAGGGGCCACATCACATCCTCTGACACACTAGGCCTATAGCGGCATAACTGGGTCCAGATAACACTCCTAAATTTAATTTCTGCTTAAGCCATTTCCTGTAACATAGAAATGACAAAGAATACGAGGGACTACTGTTTCATTAGGTCCACCCCCAGTGGTGAGCTGAGAGGATCTGCGGTAAAGGTGGTGAACTTTGACCTTTTCCTCTTCCTCTCTTGAAAACTGTTAGCCTGCTTTAATATGTTTATTATTATCCCCTGTGGTATGTTATCAATTGAAATGTATTTTTTCTCTATGTTGACACCAGCATTTGTATCCATCTCTGTGTGTAAAAATCCCTTCCATCCTTGGATTTGGGGCTTTGTTCCATGTAGAGTTGCATGACGGCATGGCAAATAATTTTTAGAATCTTATGAGTCCTGCCTCCAGTGTCTAACAAGATTGATGACCCTTCAAATCACCCAATCAGAGGGCGCGTTTTGTGCCCTCAAAAAGGCTGATTCTCTTGCCCTGTGCTTCACTCCTTTTCCGTCCTTTCTTTCTTCTCTCTCTCCTTTTATCTCTGTTTTTTTTCTTTTTCCTTCCTTTAATCAAGGTTTTTATGTGTGTGTGCGTTTATCTCTTTAAATTTTCTAAACAAGTTTTCGCCAAACTCACTGGAGTTTTATTCAGAAACCAAAATCACCCCAGCTGTCACCAGCGAAGTGAAGTGATGGAGGCATTCAGAGCCGACATATGTCACACGCCAGCAACGGGTGTGCCCTGGGCCCGGTACCAGCTGCAGGACTGAACGCAGACTACCACTGGAACGCCACGTGCTTCAGGTCTTCCACATCAGGTCATCGAAACTAGTAGGAAATTGGGTGTGGCTTTGTCTGGTGGGAGTTGGTGCTTATTTCTAAATTTAAACTTTTATTGAGTTATTCACTAAATATAGGCTGATCAGATAGCACCAGTTTTAAGTGATGTAGTTTATTTAACAGCAGTTAGACGATTTGCCATCCTTTCATTCCAAGTGTTCATGACACATTAAACTGTACCTTCTTTCTTTTATTTAGTTAATAAATGTTTATTACTTCTTATGTCGTGGTCTGTGTAGTGATATTTCCTTGGAAGAGACGTGTTTGGCTTTCTGTTATAGAGCTAACATCTTCAGTATATGAGGTTTTGATTTAATAATTAAATAATTAATTAATATCAAAGATATTAATTTGCTGTTACTTCAAAGATAGTTAAATTGTCCACCAGAGTTTAACTTGAAATCCTGTTTTCTGGTGGAGGTTCCCAGAGTAATTAAAAGCAAAATCTGTCAATCTTAATTTAATTGATTAATGATAAATTAATTAATTAATTGAGCGTTTCCCTCCTACATTTGTGATAAAAGATAAAGAATTTCAAAGTCATTACTGAATTTCTCCTTGGGGATAAATAAAGTAATTTTGATTTGTTTTTAGATTAAAAGTAATATCAGGCTTCACTTTAGACAGTTGTTTCAGCTGGAAGAAGCTTGATTTTACTACTGAGTTCATCTGTTTATCCATTTTAAAATCACTGTCCATTTTTACTCCCAGACTGGTTGCTCTAGGTTTGACATAGGGATCTAGGGAGCCAAGGTCTAGTCGGGCTTGGGAGGCACCACTGGGTCGAAAAAATTATGACTTCAGTTTTACTAAATATTGATAGATATTGGTCTGTAGTTTGCTAAAGCTCCGGGATCAAGAGTGACCTTTTTTTAGAAGATGTTTAATTACAACTACTTTAAAGGACTGTGGCAACTAGCCTGTTAATATCAACGGGTTGATTGTATCTAAGAAAGGACCAGTTAAAGGTAAAACTTGTTGGGATGGGGTCTAAGAGACAGGTTCAATGTCAATGCTGTACGTCAGCTCAAGGTCAACGGTGTGGTTAAAACCGATTTATGAACCAAAGCCAATCAAATCTAATAGGGAGATGAAAGCAGTACTAAGGCTATCATTATCAACCTCCACACGAATCTTGAAATCACTTACACTAATGACCTTATCTGTTTGCAGAACTGAACTTAACTCAGGAAATTGTGATAAGAATTCTGAATAAGCACCGGGAAGCCTGTAAACTATGTCAAATAGAAATGGCAGTTGAGTTTTCAACATTGGGTGTTCAAGACTCAGAACAAGACTTTCAAATGAATTGCAGTTTAATTTAGGTTTTGGGGTAACTCATATATAGCTGCAACTGCTCCTCCTCCTCCTTGGCCTGTGCCACGAGGGATGAGTATTAATATGACTGGAAGGAGTAGATTCATTCAGGCTTACATATTCATCATCACACAACCAGGTTTCAGTAAGACAAAATAAGTCAATTTCAAAATCTGATATTAAAATGTTTACTAATAATGCCTTAGATGATAGGGAGCTGATGTTGAAGAGTCCACATGAAATTATTTTGAGTTGTGTTGTTCATGTTCATAAACTTTGTAATGTTTACATATTTCTTTAGCAAAACCTTTATTTTGATAAGCAGTTTACACAGAAGTATTTTATTTTGAAGGCCTCTCTCTTAGAGTAACAGCAAGTGTAGTGGTGCAGATGAAAAAGAAGTAATACGTTCCTTGTACAGCACTCCGTTAATATTACCAACACGAAGGAGGCAATGCTGTGAGTTATAATTTATGTTGCATTAAATGAGTCAGAATGAATGTTAGAAAATGGTTGTTTTGCAGTAGGTTAAAAACGATTTAGATTTACACAGAGAAAAAGGGCAGGATAGAATTTAACATTGCTGTATTTGTGTTTATTTCAGTTGTTACTCCATGTCCATGTACAAAACGAAGAGCCCTCAGTAAACGATCAACTTTCTACACGACTCTTGTCATTTTTTGGAGTGGAGTTCAGCTCGCTGTTGAGCCGAAGCATGCACATTCGCTTTAGTGAGAACAGTATATGAGTTGTTGTTTAACTGTAGTGGACGTTTACATTTTTTTTTTTTTTAGCTTATTGTGATTAACTCCTCACTTGTTAAATTCTGATTTAAATGGCTTAAATAACTTAGCTTTAGTTGGGTGGGGGACAGACACAGTCTCTATAGGGTTTTGGGTGGGTGACTGCTCTAATGGAAGCATATGTTTTACACTGCAACTCTGCCTCGTGGCCTCAACTCTGAGTTGTCATGGCTCTGGACCACCTAAATACTTGGTCATGTTTCTGGATATTAGAGTGGCTTTATCTAAAGTGGGGTCAACACAATCTCTCCAAATAAGACCAGGTCTTCCCCAGAAAGTCTGCCAGTTGTCTACAAAGCCCAAGCTCTGGAACGATGACATGCGGCTAAACCTATCACTGGTCATATTTGGCAGGGGTCCAGAGAAAATGACGGAGTCCAACATTGTTTTTGCATAGGTACACACCGACTCCACAATAACTTTAGTGACCTCCGATTAACCTAACTGGGTGTCATTACTGCCGACGTGAATATCCTCCTTACTGTATTTACGTTTATCCTTAGCCAGCAGTTTCAAATAGGACTCAATGTCCCCTGCTCGGGCCCCTGGGATGCATTTAACTAAGGTGGCTGGTGTCGCTAACCGCACGTTGTGAAGAATAAAATCACCATTAATCAGAGTTGGTTTCTTAGCTGATGTGTCACTGAATGGGGAGAATTTGTTGGAAAGGTGAAGTAGTTGGTTGTTAACCATCATGGGCTCCGGCCTCTGACTGTGCTTCCCTTGGACAGCTACTGAACCACTCTGCCACGTGAGAGGTGTCAGGGTATGGCTAGCTCCGGCTATGGGGGGGCTGCAGTTGTTACTGATTGAGATTCCATGGTGCGAAGCCGTACTTTCAGTTCACTAAGCCTCGCCTCCAACACAATTAATGCGCTACACTTATTATATGTACCATTATCACTAAAGGAAGCAGAGGAGTGGCTGAACATCTGACACACCGAGTAGGAGAGAGAAGGAGAGGGAGGGAGAGAAGCCATGGTTAGTAGCTAAGCTAAGTAGCTAACAGAACTGAGTTACATAACAAAGAGATAAGATTAGCGATAAAGAAGAGAAATAAGTTCTTAAGCAATTACAGTTAACTATTTAGCGAGAGCAACAAACAGACACTACGAGTACACAGATATTCCAGAAGTGTCACATCAGCTCACCTGGGCATGTCAGCACGTCAGAGGCCTCAGCATGTCAGTGACCTTAGCACGTCTGGCGCTTCTCTGTGGAATATCAACGCCTTAACATGGGCAGCAAAAAGTACTCCTGCCCACTCCCTCAGATTGACGACGCGATCATTCCAGTGGGTTCAGCTCCCTTGATTTGTGCAGTGGCTTCTTGGAGATGGAGCTGGCCCTGATGCCACCAAAACACCAAAGACCGTTAACATTGGGCAAGGGCTGTGGCAGTTCCACGTCATGCCATTCAGGCTCTGTAATGCGCCGGCAACCTTTGAGCAGCTGATGGAGAAGGAGTTGATGGATGTACCCTGGAGTCAGGTGGATAGGAACTACTTTTTAGCCCTACCAACATGACAAGCAGTTTCCTCAACCACACAGACCATGTCCCCCTGACCTGGCTTCTGAACTTCAAGCTTCCTTAGGAACTTTGAAATCCAGCACCGGGCAGGGTGACATCCTGGCAACGCTGATGCACTCTCCCCTATGTGACTTTGTGCCACTACTGCCAGCAGCAAGAAGTATGTGGGCAGATGGCACTGGTGAGAGACTGGCTGGAGA
The DNA here is from genome assembly GCA_903364295.1 of Serranus cabrilla. Classification (NCBI taxonomy): domain Eukaryota; kingdom Metazoa; phylum Chordata; class Actinopteri; order Perciformes; family Serranidae; genus Serranus; species Serranus cabrilla. The sequence goes on from CAFUXE010001427.1 coordinate 58,479, forward strand.
TGGTAAGGCACCCTGAGGGGAGAGAGGTGTAAGTCCGAGGGCTTAAGGTAAAAGCCTACTACTCTTAGTGAGATAATTTCAAACTCCATTATGTGTTGTTGTCCTGTAGGTGGCAGGCTCCTGGACAAGGAAACAACCTCCGACAACTACTGGTGCCCCATGCACTCCACTAGCAGGTCCTCAGATGGTCCACAACTCTTGGGGGTGGGGCACTGCGGGAGCACCAAGACCCTCTGCTGCCTAAGGGGGCAGTTCTACTAGCTTGGCTGTCAAAAAGATGTGGAACTGCATGTGCACTGCTGTGACTAGGACCAACCCATGCCCCACAGTAACAGAACTTGGTGGGGGCCCTGATGAGTAGGAGTCGACATCACTTTGTTCAGGTGTGAGATCTGAAAACACAGTTGGACTTGGTGTTTGTATGTGCATCTCCATTGACCACATTGAAATCCGATGGGAGGTATATGGTAAATGAACTACACTTGTATAGTGGTTTTCTAGTTTTTGCGAACTCTGAAAGCTCTTTTAGACTGCAGACAGCACTCATTTACCCATTCACACACATGCACATTCATACTAGTGGCCAAGGCTACCTTATATGGTGCCATGCAGTGAAATCTGTTCCTGTGTTTAGAAAATTCAATCAAAAATTTACCTTAATAACTTTTTACTTTACTTAATAAAATTCTATTTAAATGTGGTTCACAATACATCGTCTTTAGGTGTTTTAGGAGATCCAATACCAGTCCAACCTCAAAATGATTTGAGACCCTCTATGATCATGAGGGTCATGAAAATACTCAGGGTAATGACAATATAGCGAATCTTGAATCTTGAAGACTAGGAGGAAGACCTATCTGTATCCAAGGCAAAGTCACCAACGTAGTAAAAAAAAAAAGCCATTAGGTGGTTCAGCACTACCAGCTCCAGTTACTGGGGTATCACACTGCTCAGCAGTCCCCAGAAAAGTGAACTCCAGGGTGCTGAAAGGAGGCTGCAACCTATTGTCCAACCTCTGATTCAAGATGAACAATGCATATTTTGCAAAGGCTGTAGAACTGAGGCTGCTGGAGATGTTTGCTCATCTAATCTACATTGGGGAGTGTGGTGGGTGTTAATGAACAGATATTTGGGTTGGCTGTCATGGTGAGGCAGGAGCTGAAATGTCAGTTTATCCGTTCAATATGTTCCAACCCATGGTCA
>CAFUXE010001428.1:0-17991 GCA_903364295.1 Serranus cabrilla
AAAGTTTAAAATTTGCTGGAAAAAAAAAAACCACATGCTATAGTATGACTTTTTGAAAATGTGGCCATTTTGCAACATGGTGTTTTTCTGTCATTTCTGGCTATACTACGCTCTAATTAGTATCAACAGACTAGAATTGGGACAAAAACAACATCGTATAGTGTGACTTTGTTGTCAAATTTTTGACATCTTATTATATGGTGTATTTCTGTCATTTATGTACAAACTAAACTACTAAATGTATCAACAGAGTATAATAAGACCATTTTAAGCATTTTTAAGCATTTTAAAATTTTGCCATTTTTAACAAAAATCGATAGCATGACTTTTTCCAGTTTCTGGAAAGTTCATAAAATTGTTTTACAGTCAATGCTATGTATACACGTTATCTAGCAGAACAAATCCCCACAACTTTTTCTGTTTAAACTATTTTAAAAGAAAGTGTGACAGCCGTTGCTTACTTTGAAACTTTGAAAGATTGCATGCACTATACAACAGTAAAAACAGACCATAAAAAATCGACCAAAAGAAAATCTTGTTCCCTGTTCATTCCTCTGTAAAGGCGTCAGTACCGCTAACAGTCTCACATAAGACCAGGATCATCAAAGATCACCAACATTTTTTTCACATTTGTACAGCATGTTTGTATAAAAAAAAAGTCATCAGTAAGGGTATATAAACATATAGCCCAATGTACATGTTCCTGTTTGTGGTTCTACGTTTCTGTTGTGCTCTGGAGTTAAAAGCTAGAAATACTCACTGGACTGCATCTCTGTAAACCCTGGAGGATGCAGTAGAGCACTAATTATGAAGTCGATGCTCCCGACAGTGGAAGCAAGTCCCACAGAGCCAGAAAGCTTCATGCAAAAATAAAACCTCCATCCAGCTTTTCCCATCTACGCCTGATTCTTTTTCAAAGACAAATAAAGATAGCAGGGAAGTATTTCATTTCTTTTGTCTCCTTGGGTGGCAGACTTCAGCTGTCAAAACCAAGAAAGCTTTTATTGGATTCTGCTTGTAGGTAAAGTAAATACAACTTGGGCAAAGTGGTCTCTGGTCTGAACTGATGATATATTAATGACTGTAGCTAATAATAGCCACAAACCTCAGCTGTGTGTGCGGATTCCTCAGAGAGATGTTGATCATTACCAGCAGAATAACACAGACAATGGATTATCATACACATGCATACATACTGTACATATAGACAACAAACTGGAACTTGAAGCTCACTGGATGAATTATGTTGAAACTCTTTAGGAATCTCAATCCTTTGCTTGCAATATTATCCACCAATATTGTACATAACATCAACAATGTACTTGTTTAGGGATGTAAACAAATACTAATATTAACAAATATTTCTGATTTAACAGATAAAAAAAACAGACTCATGTATATGTTTAGAAATCACATTAAAAATAAAGCACTCAACATAACTTGGCTCAAACCCATCAGATTGTGACTTCAGTAAACAAGTTTGATTGTTATCTCTAAAGAGTGAACATAAATCACTTCCTGGAAAGCAAATTTGCAGAAATGCAAAAAATAAAAAGAAGCTGCTGGGTTCAAATACAGATCATGTTTTTAAGCACATGGTCAAAATATTTAAAATAGTTTTTTTGTATATATTTTGGCAGCTAAACTTATACATATAAAAAGTTGATGCACATATAAAACAAATTAACATAGAAAATGGCTTATATCCACCAGATTCTGACTTCAGTGCTTGTTGTTTCTAAACTGTGAACATGATGATTTGCCAAAATGCAAAAAAAGAAATAAAAGGTGAAGATTGTTTTAAATTCATTACTGGATGGCATTCAGATATGAATCATATTCTTTAAGCACACGGTTTAAATAATGTGTTGATGTTTTTTTTCTATATTTTATTGGCAGCTAATCTTATACATATGAAACATTTATGGAAGTATAAAACAAATTAACACAGAAAACGAAGCAATCAAGCAACCCGGTTATTACTGTTGTTATTATGTTTTTTGATTTGCAAAGTCTTCCCTCTCTATTCTGTCTCTTCTTTATCAGTGAGTCACGCACTCATGCATGTGTGACCTACAAAGCACTCTTAGTAACAACAACTGATTTGCATATTTATAATTACAATACTTTTGTTATCTCTTGTTTATTTTGCTCTGTTTTATTATCTTGTTTTCAACCTTATACCTGTTTCTGTCTATTCTGTCTGTTTTGCATGCTGCCCTTTGAATAAATAATAATTCAAAAAAACAATTTTCATCTACACCATCTAATCGCTTCAGTCAATACAGATATTTTTGTGCAACAAACAGATACACACAGCAGCTAGTGTGTATGGCTTCAAAAGGTCCAGACATTGATTCACGTCCAATTCATTCATGCATAAACTGTGATGAGATACTGTCTGTCCGCAGAACAAAACAAGCAGAATATATTAGGCACACTGGCAGAGAACTCAAACCGTTGCTCTCCTTTAAACAACAGAGTAACAACACTAGTATCCCTCTCTCCCTCTCCCTCCCCTCCAGGCTATGAATGTTCCTCCCTGTGTGTGTCCTCGGCGTCGACCCATTTCTGTCCCACAACCCCTCAGCAGGGCCGACAGTCATTTGGCTGTGAGAATTAGCGGTCTGTGAGCGGTGTGGTGCCATTATCTGTCTCGCTAACCGGTTGTGCAAAGCACGCTCATTCACGCGAACTAAACCCTGAAGTTCAACTTAAAAGTCACCAAAGTGGCTTTACAACGAGATCACAGCCTGCATTCATTTCCGTGTTGAAGGGGCGGGGGGTCAGGACCTGTGTTTCCCCCCTCTGTGCTGCCAAAGTCATCAAAGAGGGTGAATTGGAGGAGATGGGATCACATAGCACATAATTGTACGATCAAAACCCTCCTTCTGAGACTCTCGACCGCATTATAAAACAACTCACTGCACAGAGGAGGAGAGGCAGCCCATTCACCGTTTCAGAGGTTGGAAACAGGGTAAGGCAGCAGAAGGGTTAACAGTTGGTTAACACTCTGAAATGCTTACTCATGGTGAAATTCCCAGGGGCCTTATGTGCCTGGAGCAGCTTTGAACTTGATAGACATAAACAGTGTGGGGTAGAGCCTACGACTGTGGAGTGGAACTGAGCATCATGTGCTCGTTGGCTACAACAGTTTGTAGTCATGGCGCAGACCGTGAAAACAAACGCATGCTGTTTACTCATCTAAAATGAACAGCAGAGCGTGCTTGTGTTGAGTTTTTTCTCCTCCAAATATATATTATGTTTTATGAAATATCTTTGTGCATATTCAGCAATAACAATGAGTCAAACCGCAGCCCACCAGTCCAACGTCTATGAAGAACAACCTCCGCTGTGAGTCTAATGGCAACCCACAACCAGACTGGCTTCTCCACACGACTCTGCACACAAATAATACATGTTAATTACATATTTCTAGAGTATTAATCAGCTGCGAGGGAAATTAATTAACTAGTCAGGGCTGACAGGAGAAATGCCAGTGAGCCTCAGGAGAAAAGAGACAGAAAAAGAGCGAACAGCAGGATTTTAGATTATATGGACTGCCACTCTGAGACTGTGAAACGCTTTCGTTTGGTGTCAATCTGCCAAAAGTAGAAGCCAGAGGTACTCCCTCTCTTCATGTATGAGGTGGAATACTGTACCAAGGATGCCATAAAGCAATCTGATAGCTATGGTTGGATTTGGACATGTGGCTTAACATCCACTGCTTTACTACGACATGTACGCTGTGTGGCCTCTGGAAATACATTTAAAACTCTTTTTTCCACTCCTCTCTGTAAAAGATACTTGGCAGGAGCTCAGAACACACCAACGTGTGTATGTAGGCAAATACTGAGAGGCAACCAGTATCTGCTGGAGAACGCCCACCAGCTCATTTGCTCACAGCTGACAAGGCAAATCCTGGTGGTAACAGTGAAACTGAGCGCTCTAACCAGCTCCATACTCACTGAAGTTTCACAGCTCCTCGTGTCTGACTTTGTGCTGAGCTTGGTGATAAATACATGGCTTCATGCAATTTATATATAGCTGTAAAAGGTGGATTTGGTTTTATACACACAGCTAGTTTATTATTACCGTTAAATGTATAACTATATGGCTTGAGAAGTATCACAGGCGAGGAGTAAAAGCATAAGTGACAAGTGAACAAAACATCAAGACTTGTAGCCTAAAGTCAAGTTAGCAGCTACTCATGGTTTCAGTGGTGCTTTGAGCTAAATGCTAACCTCAGCATGTAAACATGCTTACATTGCCAATGCTAACACGTTAATGTTTAGCAGGTGTGAGGTTTGAAATGTTCACCACATGGGTTAGCATGTTAGCTAACATTTGCATATAACACACAGTAGGCTTCTGTTAGATCTTTTTGCTGCTAGAGTTGCTTAATGAGTGTAAGTAACACACTCTTCTGCAAAGAATTAAGCTGAATCACAATAACCATTTGTAAAATGTTTTCCTTTGCTATTAGAACAGTTGCTATATTTACATGTGAGTCAAGATGAAAATCTGCCCGTCAAGCTGACAAAATATGAAAACGTAGCACAAGGAGTCACTTGTCTGTTGCTGTAACCAACCAAATATTTCTACACACTCTTTTACAAATTCCCTGTCACCATGGTCCATCATTTTGTTGTGTTATGGACAGTACAGATATAAGAAGTCCAATCATGCCCGTTATAACTTCCCAGCCTTTCAATACCTTCAAAGTTCGAGTGGAAACATGTCTCCTGTGCCAAATTTAAAAATGTCCAACTAAAATTAACCAAATCTGTGGGACACAATAAGTCAAAGTCTTAAAATAAGTTTCTCACAGGACACAAACCCCAGACTGTCGTGTAAAAATGCATGTGTTCGACCCATTTGTCCACCATGACCTCCTTCATAGAGTACTTTGTCACTCTTTATACCACTAAAACCACAACTCTTTCTGCCAGAAATCTTTCAAACTTCTCCTAACTGCTGCTTTTTATCTCAGCCTTTTGTCACACTGATTGTCAGGAACCTTTTTATTCTAAAGTGAGACAAATGGGCCTGGCCCTATGACACATTACTTGTGTGTGGAGGTACGTACCGTCAGGCTCCAGTTGACGTGGGGCACCTTGGTGTGCAGGTTGAGGCTGAAGATGAGGAGGAGGACTCCTGTCACCACGAAGGCACTGCAGCTGACAAACTCGAAGAAGTACACCCCTCCACAGGGCGCACACACCATGATCGTCTCTATGCAGATGAATCCAATAAGTGAAAGGACCTTAAGTGAAAAAGGATAGAAGATGCTGAATAGGCTGTATACTGTGTATTTTAAATGTGACACGTTTGATTTATACATCATAAAGTTTGTGCTAGACTACAAACAAACTTATACTTCATGTGTAATACAAAGTCACAAAACAAATGCTTACTGCTTAAACTGTTTTCAAGCATAAAAGTGTACTGTAGGTCAAGCCACTTCTGTAACTTTATGTAAGTGTCTGTTAGTGCTGAAATTTCAAGCTTTCCAGATGGTGATTGTCCTATGAATAGACCAGAGTCCATGAGCCCATCTCAAGAGTCCCGCTCTGGCAGCCTGTGAAGATGCCTCCCTCCAGCCAACATCCATCAAAAAAACCACAGTATGGGAAGAATCTGCTATTTAGGTGTTCCTCTTGCCATCTAGACCCCGACAAAACCGCACACAGATTACCGATTGGCTCGGAGCGGTCCAAGAACCAGAGACATAACAGAACCAGGAGAATGCCGCTGTGACATATTACCGACCTGAAGCACACAAATTCAAACCAGTTCAGACCAGATCTGCTTGGTCTACCAGAGCTGGGCAGGTTTGACATTATGTATTAAAAGTTGATACAATATACTGTATAATGGTGGGGGTTGGGGGTTAAACTGTAAGAGAAAAGGCCACATAAATGTTTTGAGATTTTCCAAATGGCAAAACCACTTAAGGTCATATTTACTTAGCTTTTTACTCTTTGTATCAGACTCCTAATGGACGTGTTCCTGGAAGAGCATTTCCATTGTCAGCTAAGGCAGGCCTTGTTACTTATCTGTGTTTATCTCTCCTCTGTACACTTAAGATTGAGACTGAGATACATTTACAAATGTTCGTGCAAAGTCTAAGGTCCAGTTTTGCATGAGCAGATGACATTTTACTCAGGCGTTAAATGATGTGGCGTACAGGTTTTCTTTTGTTTATCCTCCATATTTGAAATGTAAGGTAGAAGTTACATGAAATCTCTGTTAGTGTTATTTCATGCAAAGTTAATCTAAAGTGTCGTGGCTGATTTAGAAACTGCCGCAAGAGACAGAAAAACAACAAATGGTTGGTAGCAACGGCCTGACTGGGACAAATTGAGAGATTGAGCAAAAGATGTAGTTGACACAAGCTTTCACTCAAGACCGAGGGAAAAATATAACAGATATTTGCAGCAGTTTGTGTCAGGCTCGCTGCACTAAGAGTGCAGGAAATACACTGACAAAAGCAGAAGGCAGTATAAAGTTTCCAATAAACTGCAGTAGTCATTTCTTCCATGAACAGATGACTGAAGTGCTGCTTCATTAGCTGCTTCTTCTCCATCAGCAAGACACCGAATGTCTTGTGAGGTAATGATCTGGTGTCTGATGATATTGGTTTTAATTTTAAAGTTCATAAAGTCATTAGCAGAGAAGCCTGTGGATTGAATGGTGGGTGGCTCAGTGGTAAGTTTTGCTATAGTCTCAGAAGGGAATTTGGCTTTTTGTATTTTCATATATAAGGGCGGATAAATAAGAACCCCTGGCTGCAGAGAGAGCAGGTTTATATAATCCAAAATTATTATTCCAGGCAACCTCGAACTTGGATGAACATTACTCCGGCCTACAGCAACAAGGGCCCTAAGACCTACAAATCATCATTAAACCAGGGTGCCAGCCTCTTTGAAATCCACTTCCTCTGTGTCAGCGGGGCAACAAAGTGAAGGGAATTACACAGGCATGAGTTTAGGGATGTGGTCAGATTATCTAAAGAATTTTGGTGGGCAGTTAGAGAGGGAAGAATGACTACGAACGCTATATAGGAAAATTATATAAGCAAAATGGTGGAATAACACAGAAGGGGAAAACTGGCGATTTAGAAGCATCAAGGCCAAAGACTGAAACTGTTCAAAACCAACCGTATAGATAGAACACATTATTCCACAAATCTCTGTCCTTGTCCCATTATTACATGACATAACACTGTGTATTGTACTGCATATTATACACACAGAGCCTCAACCATAAACCCCATCTGAAAAGAACCTTTAAATCCTTACAAATGTTTTGCCACCTCAACAAAGGACACTAACAGACAGATACAGTCACACAAGCATACACACAGATGCACACACATCATTGAACTATACTGCATCCTCACCATGCAAAGCTGGGTTCTGAGCTGCTATTCATATGGAGATAAAATAGGAGCTTTGATCCATGATGAAGTGTCACGATTTACATGTTATGTCCTGTGAATACAACCCTGATTCCAAAATGCTGCTATAAATGCTGCTGTATAACCATAATGTTGTACTTTGCTAATCCCTTGTGATATATTTTATTTTTAGAAACTGTAGAGCATCAGTGTATTTTAAGTTCAAACTGATAAATTGATTTAAAAAAATCATAAATCACAAAGGTCATCTTTGAAAAGTAAAAATTACAGTTACAGGGAATGGGTATATTTGCTTATTTACATTTTTTTTAGAGGCTGAACAGCTGTGCAGCAGAGCTTTTTTCTGGAGATATGACATTTGCTTCACTTTCCTTTGCAGAAAAGTGCCTCGGAAGCAGTTGTGTCTAAAACTTTGAGCTATTTAGGAGCTAACTTACTCAAAAGTTCCCATGTAAAAAAAAAAGCTTCAAAGTTAAAGTCTTTTTAAAACCCAAACACTGGGATTGTTTGTGAGACCCAATATAGAATCTTTTGGATCCGCCACAGCTAGTTGCATCTCATTGCTTGACACTGCAGAAAAAATGCATTTGAGAACAAACCCAAACAGTCTCATTAGCAGAAGACCCCTCCTCCTCTCCCCTGGCTCTCTGCTGCTCAATAGCCAACCCTGTTTATCCTGATTAATGAGCAGAGTCTGCTGTTTCTGACATGCAAAGTGTTATTGTTAGATGGCTGGTGAACTGTCAGTGGAATACTCTCCTGTCAGACTCTTTGTCCAATCTTTAAGATCCCTGGCTGACACATCACCTCACAGGAAACTCGTAAAGATCCACAGAGAATAAAGTATATACATGACATGTTCAGCAATCACATCAGCAGCGATGCACTTAAAACAAAAGCAAATCCACCAACATCAAGACAAAGGTTTGGTTTTGTGCAGCTGCTGAAGCCTCATTAGAGCATGTAGTTGGATAGCAATCTGCCTGTGACTGTAACACAACCAAAAAGGTTACACCCAACCAGGAGTGGAGGGCTGCATGGGCCGAGGGGTGATGTCATGTCTCTTGAAGAAAGCATATTGCTTTCCCCAAGTCCCTGTGTAGCAGGTGTCAGGCAGCCACAGGGGAGCAGGCGGGGGATCACAAAGCACCATCCTGGATAATCTTGTAAGTAATGATTTTATGTCAGCCTTTACCACAACACAACCTGTTCATTGTGAGCGCATAGGTGCAACTCTCTTTTTCTCCTCCCTCACACATGCACACAAATCCTTATCTTTGGGATTATGCACATTATTAGTTGCCTTGAAATGCCTCTTAGCTCAGACCTCTTCTTATACACCATCTGTTCAGGGAAGAAAATTAATGGAGGAGAAAAGAGGCCTCGCTGCAGAGACCATGCAACATTATATGCTGCACTCTGAGTGCTATGGGACCTTATGCACAAAAAAAATGACCCAAAATGTTGAGCATGCTTCAGCAGCAGCTCGCAGTCATGTATGTGACGGAAAATGCATGAATGCAGGTTATATTTCACCCCAGAGGCTAAGGTAAGTGTGTGTTGCTGTGTGCAGGCAGAGGCATTCACAACGTCCTTGTTGTCTTTATGTCTCCCTCCAAGCACCGAATAAGTAATGTTTCAACCAGAAGAAAACGGAGCATATGGCGTCTCTCTCAGAGCAGGAAGTGCTCGCTGACATTTGGGAGCATCTGGTAACTTCATTACACAGCACCCACAGAAAAAACTATAATATTTAATTACCACTTGTTAGAAAAGGGGAAACGTGGGTTAATTTACCACCACGAGTGAACTGTTACTTATCATGACGGCATTAGGCTTGCTGGGAAACAAAGAGGATCTGATTGGTGTACTGTCAAGTCTGACAAGGTGTCAGGTTCCTGTCAGTGTAAGAGAGGCATGAGCTGAATATCAGTTGGTCTTTGTTGACCCAGTCACAGCAGAGAGACAAAGACAAACCTGCTGCAGGGATGGACACACCTCACTCAGGTTACATCCTACTGGGGGTTGTTTCTGGTCAGTGTGGGGTCAGCTGCAGCCTGCGTATCCATTCATCCAAGGAATGGCAATTTGACTTGCTCTATAAAAGCCTGTGCAAAAGCATTTTAGTGCTCCGGTGTGAAACAACTACGCAGCTCTATTAGCACATAGCACCTTGGTCTGCACATAAGGAAACAAAGAATTTCTCAGTAAACATGGGTCAGTGCAAATGACAGAAATGTCTTCCTTTGTGCACACAAGGTCTGGATGTAAGGTTGTATCATATCTTTTTCTGTATTCCTCCTCTTCGATTTTTAAAGACGCTTGTGCTGCAATGCGGCATGGACCAGTCCATTTAGCCTTGATGCTAATCATTACTCCAAATAACTTATTTCTGTAGAAAGATGACCCATTAACAACACGACCTGCACCTTTCAACCAGAGAGCAGCTCTCCGTTAACACAGTGATATGAATAACAGGCACGACGGCTCCTTTTCAGCGTTTCCAGGTTGAGCAGAAACTAACTGACATTAGGTTCATCTCCAAGCAGTCAGCTTCGCCCTGTCATCGACCAGTTCTCAAACATCATCATAGCCTCAGCTGGCGCAGGGCTAAACGATTGGAGGACAGAACAGTAAAAATACGAGCCAGTGAAGCTATTAACATTTGGCAACGGGCCTTGTGGACCTCCTGTAAGATACTGCATGTAAACTTGGATGACTTTCAAAGCTTCTGTCCTTGTTGGTGAAGGAGATTCAACTAGCCTGAACTGGAAAGCCAGTATCAGGGCCGAACGAAACAAGTACACAGAAAGTGCAAACAGAAGATTAGTAATAGGAAAAAAAAAGATCATGCTTATAGACTTCTGTTTACCTAAGCTGTACCAAAGCTGTTAGATTTTACTGCATATAACTGAAAAATGAACAGCACAGAGAGCTGGTTGTGCAATTATTTTGCTTGTGATTGTTTTGCAAAGATTACCTGCTCTTTAGCAACATATGCACGGCATTTCTATCTTTCCGTGCTACAATGTGCTTTTCCGCAGCAATTAAGTTGTTTTGCACCAGTGCCTTCGCAATATTATGTGCAGGTTCTGTTTACAACTGTTTTGCACATTACTGAAGATTAGATATTAGATTGTGATCTTGTTAGAATCTAATTTAAATCCCAATGTCACCAAATTCAGACTGCATTTTATTTAGAAACAGTTTCTCTATGGCTGCTTGTGTTTGGACACAAACACTTAACATTTTGGCTTATTTTGTTGAATAAAATGTGGAAAAATGTTTAATGACAAATGTTTTGCATCTGTGTCTTGACGTAAATATCTAAAATTACAAACAAACAGTTATGATGAGCCCATATGTGGCTGCCTAAGAGGAATCCCTACTATTCAGGTTTAACTATCTAAATCTTAATGTACTCTTACAGGCAATCACATTAGAACCATGAAGCCAGACACGAGCATGATACTATGACGCTTCTTGCAGCTAAAGGTTTGTTGAAGAAATAAAGAAGAAGAAATTCTCTTTCCGTTGCCATTGAGGTGAAGTCAATTACAATATTCTATCATTTCCTGAGAAACAGAAGAAGACTTTGAATATGAATCTTCTCCGAAGTATCTGCCTACTCCAAACCTCTCCCACGCTGCTGACAGATGGCTTCCTATCCTAACTTCCCACGTACACAGAGGTAAACATCACAGGTGTGTGCAACAGCACGGGCGGACTGAGCTCCTCTGTGGGACACTCAGACACCCACAAGTTGAAAAGTTTTCAGAGTTCTGTAGTGTTATCTTCCAACAGTTTGGACTTCGAGTTTGCTTGTGCTATCCACAAACATTGTTAGAGGTAATTGCTAGCTTCCTCGACTTCATGGTTTTTCCTGTTGTGGACACACTACATCTTGTGCAGGAGTGTGCAGGCCTGTGTCTGAGATTTTTGGCACCAGAAGAAGAGAAATGGCTCTGGCTCGATAGATATTTCCTCCTCTGGTGAAATGTCAGAGCTTTAGGAGCCCTCGCTCTGCTTTGTTGGCGCCTCCGTCTCAGTTCATCTGGTTTAGGTGTATTGATTTAAAATGAATGTGAAAATGTGTTTTTTTGTCATACTGACAAAGAAGTGGTGATAATAATAAATGGATGCAATTCAGGACCCAATCAAATACACATGTATTACTGTGTGCATTGTTGAATAGACACAGCTGCCAAACAGTTTGAGGGCAGAGCAGCACAAAGCATTCACACATTGAAAAGGTAATTTTCTACCTGCAAGCATCACAGAAGTCTCTAAAGAAATACTAGTTCATCACAAGAGACAGAAAATATTACAAAACACACTGAGGACAGAGATATACTTCCTGTTAGCTGTGTGTTCGAGTGTGTATGGTGGCTACCTTGTGTGTCCTGCGACTGTTGGGTAGCAACATAGTAGAAGCAGTACTCACTATTTTCATGGTGTGCTTTATTTAACAGCCTACATATCATCCACATTGGTGCTGCTGTCACTTTTTCTACCGTTAGCGTAGCAGTAACAATACAGCAGAGGCAGTTCTGACGCTTCTATCTAATTGGCTATCTTCGAATATTGTGACCTCCTGGAGTGTTGCCATGATTATTTACATCCTTTTATTCCGATTTCTACAAGTTCGGACACCTCTATTGTGCCCCCTAGTGTTAAATGTGTTAACAGTTCCATTCAATGCTGTAAACAGCAAATATATCCCTGGCCTATAGATCTCTACAAACAAACTGTTGGGAATACAGGTTGATATCAATATACTTGTTTTGTGAAAAGTCTCAAAAACACTATAGTTTGCATGCAAGGATTTAAAAACAAAAGTTAGTGCTATGCATTTGATGGTAAAGAAACCGTGATCGCTGTAAATGCAGATGCAACTGTTCTGATTGCAGAAGTAGGTTAAGTGTCTTTTCTTTAACTTAGTGTTAGTTAGTGTGTTCTTTATAATATAAAAGTTTCTGCAAAATGAGATTTAAAAAAACTTGCTTACTGCACTGCAACATATTGTATCATGATGTGTCTCATATTGCCAGATTCTTTCCAATACACAGTTAAGGAATGACACCACTGGAATACTGTACTTTGTATGCATCCTTCAAAATAAGAGTCTACTCAGAATACACCTTAGCACATATTTAGCAAGGTGTGCAAAGCATTACTAATTTGAAAAGTGTGATCCTTAGCAACCTCACCCCTCTACCTTCACGTGTCATGGGGTGGGCAAACTATTTGCATGGAACCGGACTGACCACTATTAGGGATGTGGTGATTCAGGGTAAACCAGGACCTGTAGAGCCTGTAGTCAATGTGAGCAAACATGTTGGGATACAGTAGTAAGTAAAAAACGAGGTGTTGAGAATATGTTGTCCATATGTTAGTGGCTGCTCTGATGTTATCCACCAGTGGTGCGTCATAGTTTGTTGTACTCACTTTTATGAGGCTGCACATCTCTAAACATTACAGTTATATAAGGTCAACTTACCACTTCAACCACCTTTAAAATCCCAAAGTAGGACTTGACGTACTCCATGTCGCACCTTATCCCTCCCAAAACGTTCCGTGCGTGGACGGGCTCGGTGGTGGGTTGATACGGGCTGCTGGCCCCGGAGATCATGGAAGTGTTGGAGGCCTCGCCGTCAAATCCCTCTGCCTCCTCGGTGGTCCTCATGATGATTGTCGGGAGAAGCTGGACTCTCGACTGGCAATGTTACGAAGCGCCTGGATCCACCTCGCGGGCGCAGGTTATGTTTCAGAAAGCACACTTTGTTCCATGCAGGCTGGAAGTGGATGGAGAAAACAAACCGGACTGTCCACTTTTCATAGCCACCCCACGGGGACACAGCCGCGGAGGGTGCTCTTTAACATTACGCGCAGGAAAACCAGGCTGGGATCCGTTTAGTGTAACCCCGCGCTGTTTCCTCCCGGTTACAATGTTGCGTCTCTCTAAAATAGCCGCACTTCTAACTATGTTAGGCGGGTCACTTGTTCGAATCCCAGTGTCACTTCACCATGGACGATTCTGGTTAGTTCAGCAGCACCGAAAAAAATGCCTACCGGGCTGTGTGACTCGTCTCTGCGGCCGAAAAACATCCACCCATTATGGCCCAGAAGAACCGAGAGAGAACCTTATTGTTTCCTATTGTAAACTTGGGCTACAGCAGCCTGCAGTGAGGCTGCCTGTACGCCGCTTTACTCCTCGCTATGGATGCGAAGCGAGCTTGTCTCCGCCCCTCTGAAAACTGCACATTCTTGTGTAGGCTCTGCGCCCGTTTTAAGTATTCCCAAACAGCCTGCAAAACGAATCCAGCCGGAACCACGCCGACAGGACCGAGCTCTGCTGCATTTTTTATGGCTGCTTCATTCTCATTGTCGGTTTCCTGCAGCCAGGCCTGATGAAATTATTTCTACATTCTCCAGGGGATTACAGTTTGGTTGCAGCATGGAGTTTAGGCGATCTGGGGGAGCCTTTTACTATAATGATCCTAAAGGTTTTTGCCTGTTAACTTTTCAAGCCTGTTGTCACTATAAAACTAAATATAATAATACATCCAAACATAAGAAACACATAAATATAACGCTTTGCTACAGCTCCAAACTGGTTAATGCAGGTGTGATAGTAAATATTGTCAGAATTCAGGGACAGGCCAAATTTTCTTCAGATAAAAAACCTGCTTCTCTGTGCATTACCGCCCTCTGATGGCAGGTAATGGTATTAAAATGTTACCTAGGTGATTGCAAAATGCTTGATGCTGCAAAAGTCTATCTGATACGTGAATATTGCATCAAAACGGCTTTTATCCTTTCATGATGTGCTCTGGGTATGAGTGGCTTTTCAGTATTTTTAGTTCAGGAGAGTTCAATTCTTAAAGTGGCCCTGCTAGGCATCTATAGAGAATAAAGACTCTGCTCAAATTTAGGACAAGAATGTGCAGATTCTCCCCGACAATGCCTCAGCCAATAAAATGTGCAGTGTTTAAAACTGGTCTGGCTTCAGCAAAGGGACTTTGGAGTACAAGGATGCAAGAATGACCTAAAAACTTCAAAGACTTTAGTTGAATTTATTAATATTTAAGAAATCATCTTACATCAGAAATAGTGTGAGATTTAACATGGATGATGTGATTCTGGTGAAATAAATTGAGCCTGTAGTACTTTCACCTTTCATAATATTTTAATTGGCAATGTATTTGAAATATTTAAATCTTTGGTGATGGGTTGTGATCTTTCAGTGTTTGGCTGCATTTGCAACAGTGCGATGGTAATCCATCTGTCATTTCTTTAAATGTACGTTTCTATTTTTGACCACCACCTTAAAACTGTGGTAAGTTCAGTTTCTATACAGTACATAAAATATATACAGTTAACTAATCATTTCACTTCATTTTCAAATAGTTATGCTTTAAACAACTAAACTGTTTTGTGACAACATTCTGCAGTACTGACAAACTAAAACCCCAACAAAATTTCACATCTTTCATCTTATTTTACCTCAATTTCAAGCACTATCAAACCTTGAAAATATTATTAGTGTTTTTTTAAGGATTTCCAGCATCCTGTAAAAACACGTATTAAAATGTTTGTTTTTCTAGTTAGGGGGTGGAGGAAGGAGTTGGAGTCATTAAAGTCGATAAATAAATACAGATCAACAAACACTGTAGAAATAGATGCAAGAATGTGAGAGCGAACCAAAGTTTGGATTCTTTGTTTTATTGAAGCCAGGGGTCTGATAAACATTTTCCTTATCTTTGTCGGCGTAAGAAGCGAGAATCCACATGGCAGCTTAAAGGCTACAGAGTTGTGTTAAAGTCATACAATCAAACTTCTGAATTAATTCAGGACACAAAAATGCAGCCAGCCATGTGCTTACAATGTCTTGATATCCTGAATACAAAAGGACTGGAAGCAGAAGCTCATAGTCTCGTATAGATGAAGACTGTCAATAGTGGTCGAAGGCAATTCAGTTAGGATGTGAAGAGGCAGTTGCTTTCAACTGACGTCTGAGTACAAAAGTTACAACAACTGTTCAATCTTGGGAGCAACATCCAACCTTTACAAAGAGCGAGTGCAACTTTGAAACCAAGCAGCATGAGAGCACTTCATTCCACTCAGCTAAAAGCCTAATTTAAATAGTAGGGCCATGTTTTTGAGGACTTATCAATATGGTCAGTCAGGTTAGGGTGGTTTTTCAAATTTCTCGAAACAAAAAGTATCAATAGGTAAAACTATATTTGACAACAAAAACAAAACATGCCTAATTAGGATGTAAACATAAACAAAAGGATGTTTTATGAGCAAAATGGTCAAACCTGAAAATGAATGAACATTTATTTGGTTTCTCTACTTCCAGATGTCCCCAAAACATCCCAAACAAAGGTGAAATGACAATGATTCCTAAAGGATTGATTAAATTTACAATACCACCAGCAGAAAGCGATAATTCCATAGTTAACCACCAGGGGCACCTTCCATAACTTAAGCAGCAAATGCAGATAAATAATGCAGTTTTACTGTTCAGATTAACTTCTAGATTCTTTACTAAATCTTCTAAAAAGGCAAGGCAAACAGAAAAAAATATGCATTCTGTATCTTAAACTGTAGCAACAGGGAATTGATACAAGTGTCCAAGGAAAAGTGCTTATTTCAACATGTGGCGTGCTGCTCCTGGCTGTTCTTAAATTGTGCTTCATCCACCTCGGCAACAGACTCTCAGGTGCACATTCCACCCAGTCACAAAAGAAAGAAAGAGAAAGAAATAAAAACAATAAGAGCTTCATTTTTGATCAAAAGTAAATCCAAAACAAACAGTTGTGTAGCATCATTTTGATAACAAATCAAATATCATGCATAAAGTAGACTGTAAACCAATATGATCTTGTGGTTATTCCCTTACAGAGCAAATTTAAAGTTAAACCTTAATTGCATTGCATTTGTAGACCAGTTAAGTTAATTTACCATAATCTATTGTACATTATTATGGTATTTTGTTTCCTGTTAACTCAAGAAACCCCAGATATGGTTGAGTGGAGTAAGGCATTTCTACCATTTTTATAGGGTGTTAATAAAAAACAAGAGTTCATAGAGTTCAGGTCTGGAGGTTGGAATGCAAAGGCTCCATGCAAGAGTGGGAACAAAATAATGGCCACTGGTTAATCTTATGGATTATCACCAACTATAAAAGCAGAAAATAGTGACTAATATGCATCTTTGGTTACATGTCCCAATTCGCTCGTTTTCCTTTTTTGCTATTATTTGAATAGCAAATAGCTGCTCTCTTCCACTTTCCATTAATTCTGTGAAAACTACTGATGTAAACCATCCATAAGATTAAGTAGGGCCTTGCATACAGATTTAATGATAATGTACACTTCATTAATTTTGATTAGATTATGGTGTCATGAAACCATAATTACAGATTATTGATATGGTACAGTATAATGGTTTCAGTTTTTTTTTTTTAAAGAAAAGAAAAAAATACAGAACACAATTAAGCAACCCCTTAAGGACACACAAATGAATTAGGAGCATTCCTGTGAAGGCAGGGGGCCCAGTGTGACAAACTGTTAGCTGTACATTGAAGGCAAAGGTCGTCATTTTAAATGGGCACTGAAAGAGACAGAACAAAAGACCTGACTGGACAAACAGGTTTTACTACAGGGACGTGTTTCTACAGCTACTTCATGTAGAAACTGGGAATGTTTTAACCGACGTGTGAGTACAGAGTGAATAAAACATGTGAAACCGAAGGAGGACAGAGTGCTGTCAAACACAACAGGATGATACAATATCTCATTTTGTTCAAACCACAGCAAATCATTGTGTCTTTTGGCTGCAAAGCGAGTGGTATCAACCACAGTAAGTGTTCTTCTGGGGGACCCAAAAGTTCCATCATGTGGTTTTCCTTAATATCAGCAGCCTTTACAGTTTGTATGAAGGCATTCAATCTATTTGCTCCATCGAACACCGTCAACTAGGCCACAGAAATCTTATTTCTGAAAAAATAACAGACCACAGGCTTGTTGTACATTAACAAAAATGTAAAACGAAATAAATTATTTGGATGACAAGAAATGGACAAAAACCTTTTAACCGATGGTGCTACAGTGCATTTCCTCTTACGCAGACAAGCACCTTTACTATGACACAAACAGCTAACTGTGCGAGGCACTTAGGAGTTATAGTAGGAAAGATGCTGCCCAACCCCATCCCCAAATATACACACCTGTAGCTAAAGAAGCGCTTCCATTTACCTCTAATCCCAACCAGTCTCATTTAGTCAAAAGAAGCTATTTTCAGAATTTGGACATAATTGCATTTTATACAAAAACCAAAGTCAACCTGAATAGTTTTTTTGTACTTATATTTACAGAATCCTTCGAGATGAATAGGGCAAAAGATGTGATATGCTATCAGCTATCTGGACTTGTCGTATTAGTGTCATGACGTCAGTGGCATTTAAACATATTGTGTGATACAGGCGAATCTTTCCTTAAACCGATAAATGGTGCACAAAATAAAATAAAAAGGAGCTTTGTATAAATACATCAGTATCA
>CAFUXE010001428.1:19424-36524 GCA_903364295.1 Serranus cabrilla
CTCCCTGGGGCTCCAGTCTTTTTACTCAACAGGCTGTTGAAGAAGTTAGCCAGCACTCCCTCATTGGCTGCCCCAGCTAGCAGAGAAAGGTCATAACAGTTAAGGTAACCTCTATTTCTAGTGAAAAGAAGAAGACAACGATTAAAATATTGTATATATATATATTGTAAATACTATATATAAAACATCAAATATTAAACTTTTTTTTTTTTTTTTAAATATGGATGTACATCAGCCATCAACCATGACATGGTATTACGGAGTTTATAGTTGTCATCTCAAGAGTAACATTACTGAGAACATAGGCTGATTATTAACAGATTATCTTGCTTCACTGCCTTCCATTTTACGTTATGATTACAGATTATGAGTCTGGGGTATCCTCAGTTAGCCATTTTTCCTGCCATGCATCATCATCTTTTTTTGCTAAATACGGCACTGCACACTGGTGTGTGGTCCAAACCCTAACATCCCAAGTTTGTCTCATAAGGCTTTTATATCTTTACAGCATACGACTACTTGATTTAGATGAGGAAATAATCTACAAAATATCAATTTTATGTGAAAAGAACAATATGTTGATACAGTTGTAGAACTTTTGTAAGATCTTATTCACTCCACAGTAAAAAAAAAAAAAGGAATTCCAAATATGCCTTTTTTCCACAAACATTGCAATTCACAACCACACTAGGTGAGGGTTAACAGACTTCAATTAAATCCTTTAAACCCATTCTAGTTGGAATGCACAAGCTGCCTACTGCACTTAATGAAGGGGAGAAAGTCAATATTTCTGCGTAAGGGTGGCCGGCTCAGGAGGTGTTCAGGAATCTGTTACATGTGAATTATTTTACTTGTTACCTCTTGGGGGCAATATTGCAGCACTTCATGGAGAGTGTTCACATAACATAACATCACATAAAAGATCAAACATAAATAGTAAGAACTACAATCAAAAGGGGTCCAAACATTGGTTTTAATAAACGTGAATGATGAAAGAAAACACTGGATTGAATAGGAAGGTCTGTGTACGTCTCCTGGACAATCTAGGAAGCACTGGAGTGCAAAGTATGATTCTCAATATTCAGGTATAAAATACGTGCACTCATTGAGGTCCTACCTTTCATGTTAGGGTCAGGCTTTTTGACGGCAGCCATTGGTGACCCGCCTGTCACACTGGGTTGGCCGGCACGACCCGCTGGCCTGGGAGACCCTGAAGCTGTCCGTCCTGGAGACTCCTGAAACACAGAAACAAGGGCAAGACTGTGGTCACAAACAAATAGCTCAGTTTGTCTGTCCAGGAGGAAAATAATGTAATAAAAAGAGACAGGAATATGTCTATCCATTACTAAGATTTCATATTTGAGGGATGTGAAGACACTTACTGTTGCTCCTCTTGTTGGTGTGGCTGGCTGCTTCGCTAACAAAGACTGTAGAGAAATCAATTGAACAGCTTATGATTACAACAGTAGGTTCCTATGACACTCAGATGAAAGCACAGGTCATAATGGCTGATTCTGGATAATAATGGATTTTCTGGAACACAAATTAAACGCATACATATTTAAACCTTTTAGCTTATTTTAAAACTCTGCTTGGTAGAGAAAAGATAAAATAAGACTTCAGCTTCTGTATAAGCCTTTATTTAGATGTCCACAAATAGAGGGGACGATTAAAGTAGAAGGTATTTTATATAAAAGAACTCAACGAACACTGAACAATTCTGTAACTTGCAAAACTGAAACAACAGATACTGAGTCTTTTAGAGTTCGCCTTCCTGGTTTATTTGACTAAAAAATAGGAAGTAGGGCAAAGTTATTTTTTTATGTGGAAGTTTCAGATGTTAACTAGCACGAGTACAGTATAAAAATCTGTTTGATGGTAAAAATTAAAGTCCAGGATCACTATAAAAAAAATCCTACAAAAAGACTGGTGCTTGGTTCTAGCTTTTCATGCTGTATTTTAGCATTAAAAAAAACTTCAAGATCAGGGGATGGTTATTTAGGGAGTTTTTAGAGACAGCGTCATAAAATGTGCAAGAAAGGCTGACACATACCTGCTGCTTCATCAGGAATACCTGCTCGTCCTCTGCATTTATCTCTTTGTCATGAACCAGCTGTGAAAGAGAGCAAAGGAGAAAACGTGGTGATGTTATTGCACTTTGGGTTGTGATATCATCCACTAAAGTTGATATTTTCTCAGTATGTGCACTGCCTTACCTTTCGTACTGGAGGCATGGTGATGAAATCTTCAAATGGGTCCTCGGCTCTGACTGTAGTTAAGTTTTCATGCAAAATCCCAATTTTCTTCTCATTATCCCATCCAGATGGACTGGAGGAAGGAAGAGACATTTCCAATTACAGCGGAAGTTAAACTTTAATTATGTAAAAGTTTGTAATAATCAAAACAATGATGAAATTCAAAGAAATATGATCAACTAAACAGTCTTCACTCACATGAACACTGCATCCTTCTCCACCACTAAGGCCGGTGTGGTGAACTGGAAGTCATACATCTTATGTACTATATATTTGTAAAGCAGATCCATGTTCTTCTCCTCTTTGACTGATGTATAGATCACCCCAGCTCCATCTGTTTAACTCAGTTAAGGCAGCAATTGTTGGGGCAATACCAGGGCTAGATTGACTGATTAATTTATGACAGTTCATAAAATAACATTGGTCATAAAAAGGACATTTCTGTTTGAACAGTCATTGTGACAAAATTATTTCGACTGTGATACAATTAAAAACAAATATGTATAAAAAGGATACACTGTAAGCAAAATCGCCTGATGTGGGACTGGATGAAATCAAAGTGCTCCTCTCTGTAGTCATGCTCCTTTTCTAGTACGCTGACTGCGTCACACTGAAGAAGAAGAAAAAATTCAGAGAGGGAATGACAGACAATAAAAGGTCGGCATTCAGGAATACAAGACAAGGTTGCAGTGCTCTCTGCATGTTAAGCACATTGAACAATGACAGTGTCTTCTGTCTTGATTCTTAATTTCAGATGAGATATGCTTTGCCCTGCAAGGCTATTATGGATTAGTGTTGCTGCATCACAGAGTAAAGCATTGTTAGGACAGATACCTCCACAGCACTAAGTGCTGAGAGGACATGGGTGCTGACTTGGCCTTTGGAGGCTCTGGGCAGAGATATTTGTGTGTACTGCTTGCTGCTACATCCAGGCATGACTCTTAATTACTCCAATTATGTTATGAAACAATGACATTTTCTGCTAAACAGAATACATTTTCTCCGATAAGGGCTAGACAGAGGCACCAGTGATAAAAAAAAGAAGAAGATATTTTCCATTATTCTAGTCACAGCGAGCATGTGAAGCTCTGCTGACGGTTACACTGTGTTTTTCAGCACTAGTCTTTGCCTGGAGGGTTAACAAGCGAGTATAATGGTAGCCTTTTATTAGAGGATGCTGCCTCACAAAGCACAGCATAAAGCATACCTAAAAGACCATAGGGTCTGAGCAGACATATGCTCATCATGGAGGCAATTAAAGAACACAGAGGAAACCGTGGAAACAGTGAGGGTAGCTGGTCTTAAAGGAGGTTTTCTGTGCCCGGTTCTCGGGTTAAGTAAAGAGGGTTACCTACAGGCTAGAAGGACTGGGACTGCAGATGCTAAAAAACATCTGGGTGGGTGTAAGGGTAGTTTAGAGAGGCTAAACCCAGTGAACACACACACTGAAAAGAAGGCAACGGCTCATTAGGGGAAACGGATAGTGTAAGTTGTTTCCAAAAACAAAACTGTGAAAGCTGCATGTGTGATTTATGGGAAGTTGCCATTTTAAGTAGTGGCAAAGGTTAATCATTCTAATGCTTTATGACAACTGCCATAAGGATATGACAAATATGATGTGGTAGATAAAACCATGCAATGTGCCATCTGCTCATCTGGAGCACTAAACATTCACACACTCAAACTGATGGCATGGCCATGGGCATCAATTTGAGGTTCAGTATCTGGTTCAAGGAAACTTCGACAGGTAGACTGCAGGGGCAACTAACCTTCTGATTATTGAACTATCGCTCTACCTCCTTGTATTACCTCGCTTGTATTATTCAACTTTAGCTGTCTCTAGATAGAGCATCTATGGCTTCAAACCCAAGATTTTTTTTATTTACCTTTGCGCAAACTATTAGCACTGGAATGCCCAGGTTGTGTGTGAGTGTGTTCTCCCCAAGCGGTAGCACAATGGCCTCGTCTTCCCCAGCTGTTGGGGCCCGTCTCTGTGGGGAGGATGGGGTGGCATCCTCTGGTTCTGCGTACTCTTGGAAGGCTTTCACCACTGGTGGAAAGAAAAGGGGGCAAAAGATAGAAATTGAAACTATTAGTGAACATATTCACATAATAAAATAAAGATCAGTTCAGTTTCCAATGTCTGTATCTGCCAAACCACTCTCCTTTCTAACAGGGCATAGGCTATTTCACATTGACCCCAATTTCACAATGAGTTATTAAAAATAATGTGCATCTTTATTAGAAATCTCATCATGTAACAGTAGAGAACTTACTCCCCCCATGTTTCTTTCAAATAAAAATGCTTTTCTTTCCCCATCTGACATCCAATACATTTTCACATTTAAATGTTCTTTCTCTGCATTATAGCCCATTCTAACTTGCATTTAATGGCAGTATAGCAATAACATAACACCCTCTCAGAAGACAATTGGCAATGTTATGTTAAGAAACAAATTACCAGCAAAAAGTTGAAACCGTGCCTATCATAACATATTAATATATGAGGCAACATTTTATGTTGTCTGTATTCATAAACTCGTGACAGATTCTGGAAGCTGAAAATGTTCTTGTAGCCTCCACTTTGCATCTCTGTAGCCCCAACAAGTAATTTGCTTGAGGGGGACGTCATGTTTGGTGGAGCCTTTGGTAAAGTTATGGAACCAGTTGTAGGCTCTGCAACAGCCTGACCCAGAACTATAAACCTGGTTTTATAGCACAGTGTTTATTCTTGCACTCAGTCTGAAAATATGCCTCTGAGAAGAGATCATAGTCAACACAAATGCATGGCACTTCAGTGGCATACTGAAATATGCACGCTCCTGCCCAATGAATGATAACAACGTTTCAAAATGTGAATGCACATACAGCATGTCATCATGGTTTTATTTCCTGCATAATTTAGTATCACTGGACGAAATTGTATTAATCATGCTACATTCCCATTGTTACATAATGTGCCTCAGGTGAAAGTAGACAGTGATAAATACATGGCATTCTTCACTTTCCTGTTGTGCTCCCCAGCTGTCCAGGCGTTTACAAAGCTGCAGTATGAGGTGGAGGTGGTGGGGGTGATATGCAGGAAGCTTTGGCCTACTTCCTCAGGAGCTTTAGAAATGCAGTTGGGGACAGCCCACAGAGTCAGATTGACTTGCCGTTTTGAGCCAACCCCTTTACTTTCAAACATGGGATTTAGTATATAGGGCGAGGACTGGTGTTACAAGCAATCTAAAAGGGAACCCTCCTTGGACACAGGATTACACAAATCCAGTGCATATGCTCAAATAGCTTCGTTTACAATATCCAAAGGGAAGATTCATTAAAATCTCTGCCCATTTTTCTCTAATTAAGTTTATATACTGAACATAAATTGACAAAAATCACTACCAAAGGACATCAGACATTAATCTAATCCTTTCCATTGCAAATGTATTAAGCTACAGAGGAGGTCTGTTGGGAGTTGACAAGGCACACAATTTACTGATTTATGTAACAGAAAGACAGACCAAAAACAGAAAGAACACAAAATAGAAGTAGCTAACAGAAAAAAAACACTTAAACATTATTTTCACTGCCATCCATTCATCAGGTTATTTTTCTTAATCACAACAGTATCTGACTAAGTGTAGCAATGGTTTATGCTTAAATAAGGAGTTGGGTGTCTTGTATGGATATTTTGGCACCTTGTTTGTGCCATGAAAACATCGGTCTCTGTGATTGCAAACTTCCAAAAGGTAAGATTTTGAAGCTAAAAGGAGATATGTGAGGTGGAGTATCACTTTATAATACAAAGTGAAAGAGCCAAAGACAGACAGACTTTGTCCCACTAAGGCCTATTTATCTGTTCCACAAACAAAGGTGGGGTCAAAATAGACTGGCACACATAATCAAGAACTGCTCAGCCTGCAATAATTCAAACATACTGTGCTTCATGTACTGAGAAGGCACCTAAAAAGTAATATGCTCTTTTTTTAAATCATACATAGACCTGCATTACTTCCTTGTGAAGTCTACTGATTGCTTGAAAGATGTTGCTACTAAAGTTTTGGTCGGAATAAAGATGACGTTTGTGAAACAGAGTCAAAACAAAATACCAAAGTTGTTTGCCAACACACCATTCCTAGATACTGTGGCTAAAATAAAATTTCCTGTCTTGTTACTGCCACAGAAATCATAGAGTTATATTCTCATTTCAACATCTGCTCCAGGCAGCAATAGGTTGTTCTTGTAATTCAACTTGAGACGACTCGAGCAGCCAGCCTACTTCAGTTACAGCACAGCAGGAGCCAGAACGTCCAGCCTACTGCCTGAATTCAGACCCACTCAGCTTACGTCTCTTCCTCTCCCTGACGCTGCTGTTGGAAGGGAGGGAACCATGATGCAAGACGCATGCAAGACTCCTTGGACAAAAGCCACTTACAATCACTTCCAGTCTGTCTGTCAGCCTCTCTCTCTCACTCACATACTCTTATCTACAAAATGTAATCTGACTAGGTCTCACCAATCTGCCAATGACATCACAACTGACATGCTGGAAATACTTTATGTGGATGACATGTCTCAGCTAAACTGGAAATCTGACCATGTCAGTGGGTGGGGTCAAAACATTTGGCAAAAGAGAGAAAGTAGGAGGAACCCTAGAGAAATCTGACAAACAGATATAAAGCTCAGCCTCAAAAATCAACCAAATTGCAAAGACCTTTAAAAAAAAATCTTCTACAATACAAATGCTACAATTGCAAATATATGTATGCTCAAGCCTACATCTACTGAATACTGGTTATAATGTATCAAATCTAAGCAGTATTTCCTTTCAACTGCATTGTATAATAGATTCCAGTTATGCTTTACTGATACAGCCACCTGAACTGAAATATGAAGCAACCTGATAATCTGGACCCATTTAAAGTGATTACACACATTTGGTGTTTATATTTAACAATGTGCTTTAGTCATCATCACTTGGCTTCCAGCTTCCCTTTTTAAGTTTGCCAGCAGACTTGTTGCCACTTGTCACTATATTAGCATGTTATGTGTTAAGAACATGTTATGACATGTGCTGTCAAACTCATCTGAAATCATTAAACAATTTGACTTCTTTGTGATAAGTAATTTCAGACTTGTATAAGCAACTGCAGCAAGAAATCATTGGTGGCACAAAAGACCTTTCTGAACAACCCTGCAGACTGAACTAACTCGCAATCACCAAAAGCATTTTTTCAAACACAAAAGACCTGTTCATAAGCAAGAGATGATCAGTTCTAAAATTAACAAGAGAGCAACATCTGAGTGCATCACACACATTGATCTGCAGAACTCGCCTCCAGCTAGAGCACACAGCTGAGGATCATGGGCCTCTCTGATGATGACCTAGAAACATCGATGACTATGTGCAATGTTATACAGCGTTTTCCTTCCATGCTATGCAGAGACCAGTCTCTCCTTTTTCCTTTTAGCCTGTCAGCAAGGAGACATTATGCAAGTCCCATGGTTTCCACTCTAGGATGCTTCAGGCAGATTTGCAGAGTGCTGCTTCCTTTAAACATTCTCCTGGTATAGAAAATTCAACTAAAAGTATGCATGTCATTTTTTTAAAAGTATGTCTTTGATTTTGCATGTTGAGACATAAATTACTACCTGAAAGAAATCACCACCTCATAAAAGTATCAAGCAGCAGTCTGCTTTGACCAACTTCTAAAACACACAAGGAACAAAATTTCCAAAATAAAAGCATTGTTGTCATTTCAACACCATCCACAATGCAAGTCCCATCTAGATAAATGACATTAACATTACTTACTCTTCTGCTCCAGTTCTCTCATGTCCTCTGGAGGGATCTTGAGCTTGTCCACATGGTCACGTAACACACTTGCCCACTTCTGCAGTGACTCCATAATGGTCCAGGGCCGGGACATATCCGCAACAAACACGGCTAGGCAGTCAGGTAGTGTCTGAGCTGACACAGCAAACTTAAGTAGGCCTTTGTGGTATAGGTCTCCATCCAGAATCCACACGTTACAGCGAGTAAGGTCTGTAGAGGAAAAACAAAATACTGGTTTAATACATGTAATATTAAGGTTTAAACAAAACAATTACAAGTAGAGCCACAGCATGTAAACTCACCATCTCTGTCCTCATCATGGACATTTAAGTACAGATACTCCAGTCCTCTCCCTCTCTTGTTGTGATCAACTCCTTGAAGTTTGGCCATAAGTGATGTTTTTCCTGATCCATCCTCACCTGTAAGGTATTTTATACTTCAGCTTGCATGACATTGTTCAGTATTATTAGTAGCAGAGTGGATATTTTAGAATAAAAATGGATATAATGTACCAAGAAATTGCCACTAAAATTCTCTGCCTATACAAAAGGATGTCTAAGCTTTACAATGTTTCCACCTCTAGAGCAAAGACTGCACTTGTGTTCATATGACTGTCATAGGCTGCAACGCTTCACACAATTCATTTTGGTTAATAGCAGTATTTCTCACATTTTTTGAAAGCCAACCCAAATAAGTATGCCTCCGCCCAAGCAGACTTCTCTGTATTTTGTGTTTATTATGTCTTCCTTTGAAGAGTGTGGGAAGCAACACCGCTGAAAATTCAGACTGTTTCAAAAGCCAGAAAGGTTTAAGTTTGCGATAATTAGCTTTTGTTAGTTCAGTGTGGTTTGGCAGTTTGCGGTTTATCCACTCCCTTTAGGGATGACCACTACAGCTACAACACAAACACTGCAGAAGCATAGACTGTCACACATGTAGAGTGGGTAACACTTACCAAATATCAGGATATTTTTTCCTGATGGCAACTTTGAACTCGATCTAGTTGAAACTTCACTCAGTATTGAGGTCCTATAAGAAACAAGATAGTTGTTGAGAAAAACAGATGACCGTTAGATTGACAGTTAGGTGGCACAGTGACAGCTCCTTATCTCAAAAGTCAAATCCTAACTTATAACCAAAGCAGTAAGCTAACGTTACATAACTTAGATATTATTGTTAGTGTTCAAGAAAATGATTCCTCTCTTTTAACGAGCCCGGTATTGTGTCCACGACAACACACAGAAAGCAGGAAATGATAAGTCATTTCCACTGACCGGTACGTTAAACATAACTTAGCTAGCTTAGTTAGCTATGGATCTGAACCCATGAAACCTGACAAGTTGAGACGAACAACAGTACAAGTCCGTATGATAAGGGACTGAAAGCCAAATGTATTTTTTCTTTATACTCAGGTTAACTTAGTCAGTTATGATATTAGCTTGTTACGGTCCCTGTTAGCCTGTTGTATCCTGCATAACGGAGCATGTATTTAGGTGTTGTCTTGACATGAACTATAAGACCCCCTGATACTACGAAAGGCTCTCGCAAACTTGACTTGTTAATTCAACAACAGCCCCTGTAAGTTTTCAAAGCAGCAACTAAGGGCAATCTTGGTTCACAACAATGTAAGTTGGCTAATCAGCAGTAGCGTTAGCCCACTTTGCTGACGTTAGCTGAGCTGCTAACAGAAGTAGCACACTGGCCGCCCAGCTTCGGTTGGTGCTAATGTTCCTGCTAGCCGGGCCGGTGTTTGATTGTGAGCAACCGTCAGTGACAAAGCAGAACCGTAACGGCCGTGCTCCTCTAAGAAGTGCCCTGGCAGACATGAAGACGTTAAAAGCAAAAGCAGAACTTGCCAAAGATTTTGTCCTTCTTCATCTTCGTTGTTATTGTCGCCTGCCCCGGCTGCGCCCGGGAGCTGTTTCTCCAGAACGGGAGCCATCTTCTCTTTCTACAACCACAAAGGCAAGGCCCTGCTGCTGCTTGGGCACCGCACTAGCGCCGCCTTCATCCAAGTAGCCAAGGGTGCGTTGCATTCGTTGACTGCAACGCCGCGCCGGAAGCCCGGCTTCACCGCTGCAGATCCAACGTTCAATAAAGTTGCGATAAAAAGACGTTATTGGTCGCTTCAGTAATTACAATACAGGCATGGACGTTCATTTGTGCAAAATGTGATGATTATATACATAAAAAATATCGTTTGACACAGGCGGACTATTCTTTGTGGTTCAAACGTGGGTCAAACTATCAAACACTTGTGGCCACATGCCAATAGGTGATGTCATAGCATTTTTTTTCCTGTAACAGCTGATGGAGAACACCGTGTGATATCAACAATTGACTTGCTGCCAGAGGTTCAACATACCCATAACACGTGATTTCTAATGTGCATGGTCTAGTGTTTATTTAACCTGCAACCTAGAAACTTAATTTCACCAACTATGGTCAAGATGGGTACAACTTCAAGTCTGCCAATAATTATAATTTTCAACTGGTCTAAAGCATATCTAAGTTGTACAGTTATGAAGGATATCATCCATGTGTAATAAAATTGTACTTTCTTCTTTCATTTAAAACATATTTAACACTTTATTCATTCTGAAGGATATTCAGTAGCTTAAACATACACATATCTGCAGGACATAAACACAAAATAAAATCAGTCACAAAGTACATGTGAAGTGAGTTATGGTAAGATTAGGTAAGGTGGGGACTGATCCTGTGATATACTGACCATGATAACAGGCTATGTTAATAACACAAGTTGACATATTTTATAGATGGTTAAAAAAAATGAAACAATAAAGGTGAGTTATGTACAGATTCATAAAAATGAACAAAGCTGGTAATAATTGTTAAGGTTATGTATAGATTCGTAGAAGATTAACAATAGTAAAAGTGAGGGTTTTGTATAGATTCATAAAATTGAACAATAATAATGGTTAAGATTTTGTATAGATTTGTAACAATAAACAATAATAGATCCTGATGGTAAAGGTATTGTATACATTCATAAAAAGATTGGCATGTTTTATACAAGGTTTGAATATATTTGTGGATATTAACATCACAGCTGTAGATATTTACATAACATTACAATTTCAAAAGAAAGGACCTTGGAAATTTGTTAAAAGGGCACAAACAGCCCACAGTTGGTTAATGGAGCCCACCAGTGTCATGGGTAACACTTTATCAAATATCTGGTACTCTTTAATCCGGCTAATAGCACGCTCTGCATGGATCCGCAGTCTTGCTATTGCTTGAGTCTTACGAACTTCGTCTGCAGTGAAATGCCCACTTGGGCCCAAAAAAGGAGGGATTACAAGGGAGACATTTATTTCAGAGAGAAGGTCCTTGATGAGACAGCCATTATCAGCCATGACCATGTCTCCTTCTTCAAGCAAAGAAAGTATACCTGCTTGTTTTGTAATTTCTTTGTCAGATATGGAACCTGTATACAAGTCACTGACAAAAGTAACTTCACCAGAAGGTGCGATGCCAATAAGAGCCTTGAATGTGGTGTTACCTTCGTAGTGTGAGTAAGTCACTGAGTTAGAGTTAATATGAATTTCTGTGCAATCCAATATAACTCTAGTACTTGGGAACGTGCATTTAACACATTCTGGCATGAGCTCATCCACAGTTTTCCTTGAAGGCCAAATAGGAAGTGTTCCCAACATAAAGTACAGAAAGTTGACCCACGTTACACAGATTCTGCTTACTGTTGACTGTGATATATGGAAACGTGTAGCAAGGTCTTGCTCAGGAACCCCCTGCCTCAACCTACAAAGAAAAAGAAAAAACTGGTCCATAGTGGACAATGTAGAGGCACTAAAGCCTTGCCGAATTACCTCCACATTTGTATGTTTGAGTCGCTGAGCCTGACTCCATCCCACCATATTTTCTGCTGTAGGTTGCAGGGCCATAAACACTGCTTTAAATGTAGCATAATCTGGGAACCCTGTATAAAATGATATCTGTTTATCATCACCCTGAAGATTTGACACCACAAACTGTTTTTGTTTAAGCTCTGCTATTAACACGCCTTGCTTGGTCTTTTGAGCTTTGTCAAGTTGATCTTGAAGTGAGCGAGGCAGTACAGCATAGTCATGGTCTGGGTACGGAGGGGGCATCTCTTCACTGGAAGTATAAGAGATACATGTGGATGGAAACATTAGATCTTTTAAAGGATACATGGATATGTGGATTAAAACATGGGTTTTAATTGCACATATACTGCAAAACCCATGAGATAGTATTTGGATGTTTGTAATTAAACTTAACACTGTTAACATTAATGTTTAGTTCATCAACAGCAGCATAACAATTGGCTCATGGCCAGTGTTGTAAGCACATACATGTGTTGCTCAATATCATGTAACCAAATACACCTTTACATACCTCAACACATTCACATCACCAACAGGGTCCATGGAAACATTACTGGAATTAATCAGTAGAGAAATAATGTCAGTACACAGTTAATAAATGCACTACAAACTGGTAGATTCACTCATGTAAACACTAGGCGTTACCTTGCAGTTCCCACAACGACCCTCATCTCCGGGGTGACCGAGCTCCAGGCAAACACAGTTGGGACAGCACCTTCTCTGAGTTTGGTGATTCCAGTCTTTGTTTTTTCGAGGCAGTCTGGTAGAAAATGCTCTGAGCATACCTTTGTGTGTGGTTTGATCTGCACCAATAAAGAAAATAAACAAGAATCATTGTATTGATCAGGCTGGATGTGACTCCTGAGCTTCCCGTTTCTAGCTAGCACTAGCGACACTCATTTGCACACTGGTGACTAGAAACTAATAAACAAGTTCAGGCATAATACACTTATAAACGAGCGAATCTGTGGTGGTAGATTTAAATAACATACTACTCATTTTGGACTAGGTAAATGTAAACAACGTGACTATCTACTAGTAAAACTCGAGTTTGCTAGTTCTAGCTAGCCTGGTTAGCGATACAAGGTAGTTATAGAGACCGACTCAAAGCACCAACTATATGAAAACTTACCTTAAAATTACGACCAGGATCCCTTCTGATGTTTTTAACCCACTCCCGACGTAGTCCCTTATCTGATGGGAAACGGTGGAAGGTTTGTCCTCGATTGGATTTTTTTCTGTGTGAGGATGTACAACGGGGAACACAACAGTGCGGCGCCATTGCTGATAAGAAATGGCGACTTGAGAATTACCGGAAGTGCTAAGTGTACCCCCCTATGTGTACCCCTCAAGCTCCTTAGAACGTTCCAGGTGAATAAGGCGAATGATGGTATCCTCAGATACAGTTGAACACTAATATCACTCATTCAAGAACTACTTTCTACAAAAGGATGTTGATTTGTAAAAGGTAATTTTCATGATAAGAAGAGTATCACAGCCATCAAATAGGCTTCAGTTTCAAATGTATTGTCCCATAACGGCAGATAGCTATTAACTTTCAGTCAAAGCAAGGTGATGCAAGGACAAAAACAAGTGTTAAAACTAGAGAGTAAGTCACATCAAGTCTTTTACTCTGGAAGCTTATAGCAATCTTATCAAATAGGCCAGGTATTCTTATTTCAGTTAGTCTTGCTCATTTTCAGTTGATTCCATATAGACAGATTAACTACTAGCTTAAGATCTCAAAATTGTTGAACTTGAACTATGTTGAATTTGATTTATGGAACCAAATCAACTGGAAATGTGTCAGTGTAGTCTAAATAAGCCTTATTAATTTAGTAAACTTGCTTTATGGAACAGGCCCTGTAGTCACATTATCAATAAACAGCTTAATCTACAGCATTCCTTGGATTAAACATGAGTCTAATTAATATAGCAATCACATGTGCCATAAATCCAATCAGATCTTCACCAACCTTCAGCATCCCAAAATAAGGCTTTGTGGGATATACATTTTCATTCATGATATTTCACCATGTCTCCAATAGAGGGTGCTAATCATGTTTGAAAGAAATCCAATGAATAGAAATATTAACTAAGCCATTTAGTGCTCCTCTCATTTCTCTCAAAGGCTAATATCTTATGTATTTAACAAATTTGAAATGGAATCACATTTATGAAGCAAACTTCACTTGTGATTCTGTGTATAACTATGCCCTTGTTGACATTACTGACGTTCTTTAGTTGGTGAACTACACTTAGTGTTTAAATGAATAAAGGCCAGACAACCTGAGCCACACAGGACAGTTATCAACCAACTTTCCTAAAGAAAAACATAAAGTTTGACTTCACCGACATGCTTTGAGAGTTGTGTTGAACACAGAGTACAAGTTCCTTCCATTGATTGACTTTAGGAAGCTTATACAGTGAAAATCAAATTGAACTCAATCAAGTTATTCCTAAAGTATATGAACCTGAACCATGTATACCTTCCTCGCACTGGGAAAGCCTCCACACAAACCCAACAGTTTTTGCTCATTCCTGCACACTCTGACATTGGCTTGTAGCGCATTGTAGTCCCCAACACCTTTTACTTTACTTCTCCACCTCTTCAGTTTTTGGGTCAGTCGAGGCCAAAGGGGCCCGGACTTGCAGACAGATGAGCTTTGGACATTTTCATGAAAACTCTGGGGAGTTTTCCAAGGCCTCCCCGTAAGTCTGTGACTCCTCTGTCTATGTGGAGCAGCAGGGTTGGCTGGGATGGTGGTTATACTCCTGGGAATGCATTCCAGAGCTTTTGCATCATGTGAAACTCAGCCTTTGCTGCCCCTTTGTCACTGTTTAGCTTGACTGCCAGCAGGGAAAACAAACAAGGTGGATCTCATTTTCTTGTTTTCCGTAATAGACAGAAACCAGAACTTTGTGGCAGAATAAGTAGATAGCAGGGCAATTTATGATATTCAAAAAGTATTATTTTTTATTTTATTCATATATTCTTGCAACATAACATAGCCATAGACAGTTTTAATGGGTATCTCAATGCAAAGTGTAACAACATATTTGCATTAAAAACATTGGAACTGTGCCATTTTTATATCTACAACATTTAACAATGTTGTCCTAATGTATATTAAGGGTTCTCTGTAGGCGCTCTGCTGTGCTATGAGCTCTTGTAACAGGAGAGGGTGCTGTCTCCTTAAAATTGCTGCCTGATTCATGTTTTTTTTGTCTTTATTTATTAAGTCAATGATAAATCTATTTATTTAAAGATCCTTGGGAAAAAAAACACAAGGGGGGAGATAAATAAAATAAAATAAAGTCATTTGTATCTATCACATCCTGCAGGGAACATGACATAAATTATGTCTTTATGAGTTGATCATCTGTTGTGTTGAATGAAAATCTGTAATCAGATTAAACTCCCTGAACGTATTTATTTATTTTCAAACATATATTTTTGTTACATGCACTGAGATAGAACTTGTTTTTGTTTTTAGCTACCTTAGTTCATATATGTTACCTTTGTCAAGTAACTACTTTTTCTCTTAATTGTATAAAAAAAAAAAACTAAAAACAAACTATAGCTATTTGCCTAAATGGGAGCAAAAAAGCCTGTTTGGCTGCTTTCCAAGGCGTTTTAGTGATTAAATACCAGGTTAGTGAGTTTTGAGTGATGTAATAAGATCGTCAGTCCTATTGTTGTGGTATTGGTCATGTCTTTCTTCCAGTTTCACTGAGAGGAATTGTTAGGAAAACATGTTTGTTTGTGAACTGTCAGGGAAAAACCCAATCTCACCTTTAGTTTCCCAGGAAGGCTCTGCAAGTGGAAACAAGTGGACTACTGTTGGAAGAGATATGAGCTACTTCATACTAGATTAATGTTCATATTGTTTGAGAAAAATTCATAGTTATGCCCCAACTTTAAATATGGTTTACATATGACATTGTATTTTGATGGTCAATAACTGTTTTCAAATATTTTAACCTAGCAGTGTGTCAGCTAGTTTGGGTGAACGTGTTGAAATAGACAAGTAGTTCACCTGGAAGGGTCAGTTGTTGAATTTCATTAAGTGTCACCCTGGACCAAGCGTGTCCATTAACACATGGAAGGCAAATAGCAAAGAGGCGCAATGCATCAGAATACTTTGCAACTTAAGAGTGAAGTTTCAGCTCTCTAAAACAAGAACATCAACCTTATATTCATTTAAAGTCAGGCATGGGATCAGACAGCCTGTTACTGCCTATGTTTATAATGTCACATGATGATTAAGATGACTTATTTAGAAGCTACACTAATACAAACATTGATGTCAGCACTCCACCACAGCTCAAGTAGACTATAAACCACACATAGCATCAGATTTGATTAAGCACTTTTAATGCAACTAAAATCAGTTTTCTTTCTAATTTACTCAGAATGCCTTTAAACATGCTATGCTCCTTTTCATGACTGCTATTTATGATGCAAAAGAAAAAATAAAACATCAAAGAATAACTTATTTTTACAAAGTGAAATTAGTGTCAGTCCGCTCATAATCCGCTTCAGTGAGTCCGCAGATGTATTTACACAACAGAGAAATATGCACCGGAGTGGGTGTGTGCGGGAGAG
This sequence comes from Serranus cabrilla, assembly GCA_903364295.1. Taxonomy (NCBI): domain Eukaryota; kingdom Metazoa; phylum Chordata; class Actinopteri; order Perciformes; family Serranidae; genus Serranus; species Serranus cabrilla. Next base: position 36,000 of record CAFUXE010001428.1, read on the forward strand.
GAGGGGTTAAAGATTGGGAGGGTATAGATTGCAGAAGGAGCAGTAGTGGGGTAGGCTGGATTGTGATAGCGACAGATGTCTAGAAAACTGTGAGGGGGCACTCCTCGGTTACAACACAGTCCCAGACTGCACCTCGGAGAGCAGGGGCGGAATCTGCAGCTGTCACTCCAAAGGTTTACCTCCATTATCACATCCAGCCGGAGCCTGGAAAAGAAGCCCAAGTGACCACTCTCTAAAAATACAGGTTGGTAGCATTTGAGCATTTTTTTCTTTTCTTTTTTTGTGTGTGTTTTATTTCTATGCTGCAACATGTGTGGGAGATGTATTCTGCGCGTAAAAAGAAAGAAGTGGGGAAGAAAGATGCCTTGAGGTGCTGTTTCCCATTGTTCTCTCTCTCTCTCTTTATCATTTTATATACATTTGTACATTTTAACATTTGGTGTAATAAAGACAGGTTTTTCTGTCTTTTGCCGTCCTCAGGTGTCGAATTTGATTTGGTGCGTTTTCACAAGCAGCAGCGTTGCT
>CAFUXE010001428.1:47653-76657 GCA_903364295.1 Serranus cabrilla
GATAGCATAAATCAGAGGAGGCAGAGCTCCTATATCAGTTTACAACATAAACAACCCAAATGACAATGAAAAGGCATTAAAAGATATACAGTAGGCTCTGTTTGTGTTTAGTTGCAGCTGGAGCTACGGGAAATGTGTCATACCACACAACCTACGTTTTCATTTAAAAAATTAAGACAAAAAAGCACTATCGGCTGTTCTATTTTCATAAAATAGATGTACTAATACTGTGTTATGCCCTTGTAATATAATTCCAGCTGTAAATTGTTTCAGCCCCAGCCACCATGGCTGCAGAGGAGTGTCCATTGGGGAGAGATGACCTTCACTGTGCCTCTGGTGACAGAGCTAAATCAAAGCTGCTGCTTGTTTAAGACAGCCACTGCACACTGGCTGCATGGCCCCTGGTGAATTATTTATACATGAAATGAAATGACCTCTGGCACTTTGAAGACAGCAGCGATAGGGCAAGGACAAGACAGATGGAGCAAAAGGTAGGGGGTGTGCAGAGAAAGGGTTTTACCGTACGTGAGATTTAAAGTGGGGAGTGGAGATAGAAACGGATGGAGGGAGAGAAACTGATAGCTCAGCTCACCGGAGGACCCTGCAGGGGTTCATGTTTTAGGTCTTTCCCAACCTGTTGGAGCAGTAACTGGCTCTCTTACCCTCTCTCTCTCTCTCCCTCTGTATGTTTGTGTGCCCTCGAGTGTCGATCTTTGCGAGAACCAATGTGACTTTACACGCCTGGGATGTGATTTTGTTTTCGGAAAGTAAGGACATTTGAGACAGTTCTCCCATCTTAACAGGAATGCCTGAAGGTTAAGACGTTGGTAAAGCAAGTGACTGGGTCAGACCTGCAGTTGTGAAGGTTGAGATTTGGATTAAGTTCATTATGTCAATGAAGGTCCAAAAGGGTATAAAACTACAAACATATGCATGTGTGTGTCTTCTTGAAGTAGTAGCAGTAGCCTACTTACGAGCAGAACAGTCAACTCTGGTAACATCCATCAGAAAGCTATTCAAGCAGGATATTCTGTTACGCAACACACATACACACACAAACACAGACCAGCAGTGCCTCCTGAAAATTCCATTCATATGCAATTAGGCATTAGTGATTAATGTTGAAGGTGAGTGTTCAGTCAGCGACAGAGCACGAAGTTCATTCAGCTCAGTAAAAAGTGAGGTGACAGGTCAGGCCGATGGATGAGTGTGTTTGCCTTTGGCTCCGGATTCCTGTGTTTCTGTCTCATACTAACACTCATTATTGACATTATTGTTAATGCACTTTGACCGTGATCTCCCCCCTGACCCTAACCATGTGGTTTAGTTTAGACGTTTGAACTTTACCGCCATTTCTGTTCAGAAATAGTTTATGAATAACTTGGGCACCCTATGTACCAAAAGACACTTAAATTAAGAAATAGCTGTGATTTTAGAGCTATTGGGTGTTGTTGTGTAGCTGTTCTAAAATGAATGTAAACCATGGCGTCTCATGTCTTATTGTTTATACAAAATAGTTACTAAATATAAAATATACACACAAAGGAAAATACAATCGATCAATAAATGAACAAATAAAACCAAAAACAAAAAATGCAATTATTTCTAAAATAACAAATAATTCTTACATTCAAAAAATCATTCTTCCACCTCAAGTGGTTTTGAATCATGACTCAGCAAATCATATTCAAGGACCAGAACTTTCTGTTTTATAAAAGTAAAAGCAAAATTATTCTAAATAATTTGAACATTAAACGTGCAGTTACAAGCATTATCGGCTATCTAATTGCTACAGTAATGATAACATAATACAGATAGTTTTACATTTACAAACATTTGTATTTTTTAGATGTAAAATAGTAATTCCTAGGCACCGTGTACTGTGAAGGGCTATAGATCTGTCTTTGCAGCTACCTGTCAGTATCAGTGTTAACTGTCACTGTGTAGATTTAAAGCTGATAAGGGCATTGGCAGGTCACAGAAAAATGTTCTCCCATCTTTGCTTTGTTTCATAAACCATCCATCTTTTCCATTACCTTCTGAATAACTGACGGATCTACAGAGCAGCTGGCTCGTCAGCCGTTTGGTTTGGTTGACTTGGTTGAATATGAACCTTCCCGTCCAGCTGGTGCTACCTGGTAGATTCTCACACTCTAACTAAACCTGACACTGGTATGTGTCACCTTTGTTTCATAGCAAATTGATACCGTGAGGTTGCTAATTTAGTCATCATGGGGATTTTACAAGTAAAGGGTTTGGCGGGACAAATTATGTTGAAGACAATAAGCACCAAACACAACAGGAAGCCAACCATGAAAAGTGCAGGACAACATTATTAGAGGCACGTTGACAGGGGGACTGACTGGTATGACAGCTTGAAATGTCACATTCTTCTCCAATGAACTCACACGCATGTACACACACATGTTAGTGTCTTTTAGTTAAGGTAAATATACTGTAAAGATATATTCAGCAATGGAAATGACAGATATTAAGGTATTTCTATGGTGCAAATGGCTCAACCCAATATACTTTTTCTTTTCTTTTTGTCTTTCTCCACACACTCTCTATTAGGTTGTTCTCCAGTAGGGACTATAGTATTTTAGACACTGATTGTTCTGTGGCAGGTAGACGTGAAAGGTGCTTTTATTAGCAGCCAACTGGAAATAGCAGCTTAAAGCATCTGTCACCTACAGTCCAGCTGCAGCAGGCACATGAGCAGCAGTCACAGACCTACATGAACATACCACAAGGCCCTAAAGTATGACCACATTTCCAAGTCTTTTACAAAAAATGCTATAGTTTTGTTTTTGTTTCTTCGCATTTTTGGCAAAATCTCACAAAGGCACAACAGTTTACTCAACTACACAATGACACTGGTTGAGAAATACCAGCACTGCGTACAAACTGGAGAACAAACAAATGCATTCCATAAAAATTAGAGCTGAACAGGCAAAACGAAAGTGTGACTCAATATCTCACAATCGGAATTCATGCATGTCCTAATAAACCCGAATATTGTTTTACATCAGCCGGAGAGTGTTCTTTGTGTTCCTTTTGTCTTGGCCTGTCAACATGTGTTAAACTGCAGAGGACTCTAAAGTGCTGTGGCAGATCGTCATCCCAGCTTTTCACGTCCACTCATGTCAGCAGAGAGGGAGAAGGAGAAATGGACAGAGAAAGAAAATGGGATTTTTTTTTTACTGATTCAAATTAGTAACAAATAAGCATTTAGAATTTCCAAGGGGAATTACAAGTTTTGCCACCATAACCATAAACAAGAACATTGCAGACATTTTTTTCTGATAGAACACAATGACCATTTATAAAATAACACTGGCTGTCCTATGCAGCCAGGCGCCATATGAATGATGCCATGTTAAGCCCATGCGATTTCCCACAGATGAGCCATTATATATATGCCATGTACCATTTAATTGACTTTTTCATTTAAAGATGAGCCATCTGTGTACGGCTCATTTTGTATACAAGACAAAATTCCAGCTATGTTTTCGGAATGAGGCAGACAGGACTCATAAAAAAGGAATCCCTCCAGCTTGGATACGAAGCAGATACACACATAAACACAACACCCCCCCCAAGACACACACTACCAAATTGAGTTCATAGTCTTTTCAGCCTCTATGTGTTCTAACAAATATTTAATAATAAGCTTGTAAAAGTGTTTTTCGCTGCCTGTGTTTGTGCTCTAGTCTCGATGAAAGGGAGAGTGAAGTGAAGGCAGTGGACAAAAGGACTGAGATGGAAAGTGTGGGTTAGAGGAAGGTGGGGGGTGGGGGGGTCTCATTGTATTAGCGTAACAAGGACTTCAAACTGGCCCCTCCTTCAGATGCACTAACAGTGTATCACTGGGCAAGTGTCGGGACCTCCTTCTGTCGCTGACCTCCTGCACGCCTCATTAAATCCCTTAACTTTGTCATAGAACCATCCCAACACATGCACACATACGTTCATGCACGCATAAACACACACATATAATGCACACTGTGCCTCCACCCCCCGTGATGCCCCTGGCCCACGGCGTTGCCATATGTCCACCACGCCGGCACTGGCAGCTCATCGCTGCTTTGTACTCTCTGCACACACACTTCAGCCTCCTGCAACATGTGAGAAAGACCCTGCAGAATGACTGGCAGGCAGCTCCAGAACACCCCGGGCCTCTGTGAAACATGGTGATTCAGCTGAACCCACTGTAGCTTTACAGAAGTACTATTCAATTGGTATAGACATAATAGAGCACAATCAGTTATCCACTGAAAACCTCCCACGTCTCATGGCACTTTGGGCAGTTTTTTTTCACTTAATGGATGAGATATTGCCTTTTCAGTCGGGTAATTTCTGCAAGCACTTATTATCAGAGCAATGCTTGTTCAAAAACAGCACAGTGTTGTGTTTTTATAATGGTGATATAAGTTTTATAAGAATTTCTTTTAACTGACAGCACCAAGTTGCAACCTCACATTTAGTTTGTGCTGTGGAAAGTATTTATAAAGTACTTTGATGCAATCTAAAATTGCCTCTCACCTTTGTTTTACAAAGAGAGAAATCAATAAGCTGCCATAAGTGGATTATAAAAACGCTTGAAGCCTTGGGTGTAATGTGTAACCCTCTGCCCCTCACCGAGTCACTCGTACTGCCCTCTAATGTTACATGTTACACCTCTGGAGTGAGAGCCACCATCACTCTCTGCAGCAGGGTAATCATTTCACAGTGTTCATTTTCCATCATCTAGGTTGTGGCAACCATTGACAGGAGTCCAGTGATTATGATCTATTTGAAAGTGGGATGGAGTAACTTCATTCTCCTTTAAATGCTGTCATCAGTTCAAGGTTAACACCTCAGTCCATTGGCAAATTACTAGAAAATATTTTGCCAAAAATCCAGGCATCACCTTTGACCCCCAAGCTGAAATCAAGCAGTTTCGCAGTCCTGCTATTTTCACCTGAGAAATAATCCAAAAATCTTCTACCACTACTCTTTATTCCAAGCTGTAACCTGGATGCAGTTTGTCTAAAACTCTGCAGCAACACTACTCACTCAGCCCTCATATCACTCTCACATCACTCTGGTTCTGATGTCACCTCACTGGCTTCTGATTAAGTTCTTGCTCCAGAGAATGTTAGTGAAATATTAATGCAGTAAACCTCTGCTGGGCCCCACGGGTCCTCTGAACATGGGCTGCTGCGTTGTAGTTCAAGACTGAAAACATGAGGGGACTGTATGTTTGCTGTCCTGTGGAACACTTTCCCCTGGGAGTCGGGTCTGCAAACTTTCAAGTTTTTTAAGTCACAGCTGAAGTCCTATCTGCTTTCAAAGTCATGCACTCTATTTTGAGTAATGGTGCCTCTAACTGTTATTGTTTTTATTGTGCTATTTTCTCCAGATGTAATGCCTGTGCTGTACTCAACTTTTTATCCTCATAAAGCACTTTGTACTAAGGTTTTGAAAGGCTTTATAAATAAAACATTTCTTCTTTTCTTAGTTAATGGTTCATTCATTTCAATGGTGGTGGATTCATTTTGTTGCAGATACATTTGCAATACAAGCATAATTTGTAAAAAATTCTGTTTGTTTTGATAAGTGAAATGTGTCAAAATCAACAGAAAAGAAATGACCTAATGCTACAAATCATGGCTTGTATTTTGCAAAGTTGGCCAAATGAGCTCCAAGTCTCTAATACCTAATAATGATATTTTTGTGTTTCACAGAACATTTGGATACCAAGATACGACATAGATCACACCTGACTTGAATGAACGCACAAATGAATGTAACTTTGACGTTGGTTTATGTAATAGGTTGTGTAATGTTGGCTCTGTGCAACCGAGTTTTACTCTGTAACAAACCCATCAGATCACTAAGAGAATCTACCCTGTGAAGTGAGAAGAAAAGATGAAAGGGGACAGAAATAAAGCAATGAAAAAAATAACTCCCAGCTCTGTTGTTAGACTTTCATACAGAGATGAGACCCGACAAGCTGACTGTGAACATTTTGACAGCATAGTCAACATGATCTTGTGGAATAAAGACATATACAGCATGAAATATACAGCCATACATAAATAAATATGATTCCCTCAAATAAGTACTGATAAGAACAGCGTACAAACAGGAACAAAAGAGGTAGAAAAGATGTACACAAAGAGATACGATAAGACGAAAGGCAGGATTAAGTGAACAATGAAGACGGTACCCCTCCCCTGCTGCTCTGTGCTGCTCTGTCTCCTGGCAAACCGGCCGGGCAAGCGGCTCGAACAGGTAGAGCCAGCAGAGTGACTCAGCACCGGGCACTGGGACGTGACCCAGATCCCTTACTGCTGTGCATTTCTGATGGAGAAGTGTCAGGCAAAGCAGGTCAGGACCCGCCATCACTCCAAACTATTACTGACATTCAGGGGCAACGAATGAACAGCTTTCCTGGCACTACTTAGCAAGACAGCCAACTCAGCTGGTGCTCAAGGGAGAGCAGAGAGGTGGAGGAGAGCTGCGATGGGTGTGTGTGTGTGTGTGGGACCATGCATGTGTGTAACTCCAAAGAGGGAACCTCCCAGAACGATTCCCAATAAGTTTCTTTCCAAAAAACAACAATGACTTATCCTTCATAATTATGCTACCGGTCCAAGCTGCTGACTTTCCCCTGACCCTCACTGCTTTGCTTATTGAACATGGAGGCTTAAGGGGAATGATAAGATTACACAAGTGCGTGTGCAAAAGAAGCACGCAGTGCAGCATTACACTGTGTTGTATGTACATACTTTGGTAATTCACATGAAAATGAGATTACAGCTAATTAACCTGCTTAACTGTTAACAAGATCTTATTAGAGAAAACTCTAAAAACAAGGTTCTTTTATTCAGAGCGGAGGACGCAGCCCGTTGCAGAACATGGAATGTAAAACACTCCTTTGAGATGTCCTGTGTTTTTTCTTCAAAGCGTGCCTGTAAGAGGGGACGGGGTGAGGAGGGGGAGGCTTGTAGTGGGAGAGTGAGGGCAGCCTGAGATTGTAGAGAGCAGAGGTGGATAGACGACTCAAGTGGCACTGTTACTTAAGGATTTTCTTGTGTTGAAAACAAGTCATAAAGGAACCAAAGTAGCTGTTTTGAAGACTACTGTGAGATGACTATCAAAGGGCCAACTTGGCATCCTGACTATAAACTTTTTAAAGGAATAGTTGGACATTTCCTGAAGCACACTTGCATGCTTTCTTTCTGTAAGTTAGATGATAATTGAGATCACTTTCGTGTCTGTATGGTGATTATGGAGCCATATCAAGCAGCAGTACGTTAGCTTAGCTTAGCTTAGCTTAGCTTAGCACAAAGACTGGAAACTGGGGAAACTGTTTGTGTGTCTTTGTCTGAAGGTAACCAAATATGTCTACCAGCACCTGTAAAACTGGTAATAATCCCTCATTACACGGACTTGAATGAAAGTATGGCAGGCCAAAGTTTAAGTAGGAGGTCTGTCTCTAAACTGTGATCAATGTTTACAATGTTTTGTCTCAAAGTCTGTTTCCCTGTCGTTAATGGTTTCCCTTATCTAAACCTGACCCCTTCATCACCCCAATCCCAACAAGTTATCTCTGTGAGGCCTAACTATAACCAAACCTATGACCAAACCGACCTTGGAGGGCAGCCATGTGGAAACTGGCTGTATTGTGGTTTTGTTTTGGACTTTGATACAAGACAACAGTTTTGGAAACCACATTTGTTGTTTATGTGCTTTTCCAAAGAAGTTTGACCTCCAACCTCCAGGTCTGAAACTGAAGCCGATGCCGAAACCTGCCTTCTTTCTTATGGGCAGCAGGGGACGAAGTCTGATTGTATAGAAGACTATGAGAAAATTATTCTACTTTTCACTTGATTTATTCCATCAGTAAACATTTTCCTAATGAGTTTATGGTCTCAATCACTAGTTTCAAGACTTCTTCAGTACAGCATGATGTTCATTTAGTAAATTATAGTCTATAGAGTAAAAGAGACAGTTTCTAGGAGTTGGATAACTTGTGATTGACAAGTCGGTGTTGTTCGGCTTGGTTGTTGTCCATGTTTTAAGCATTTGGCTGTACTAAAAGACACCGAGGAGTCAGCTGTTCATTTTTGCACCTTGCTAATGCGAGCTGATAACCTAGCTCCTTCCTCTTGTCAGAATATTGGTTTCATGGTCCAAAAAAACAAGATGGTGGCTGCCAAAAAGCTGAGCTTGAGGCTTCAAACCTGTACTGTACTAACAAATGGGTGGCGTCACGGTGGCTACATCCAGTTCTGTTACACAATCTATATTTACAACCTGTATAATTACTGACCTCCTACGTCTTGAGTTCTTTTTAGCGTCTTTCTTGTGTTTCAAGATCTCAACAATTATTCTTATTAGCAGTAGGAAGGATAGACAAACCTACAAAAAAGGACCCAAATTGTAATAAACAAGAAGTTTCCTTTAAAGGAATAGTTTGACAATTCAAGAAACAGACTTATTTGTAGAGAGTTAGATGTTTAAATTGATTCCACTCATATTTGTATGGATAATATGAAGCTTTAAACCAGCAGCAGTTAGCTTAGCTTAGCGTAGCTTAGCTTAGCTTAACATAAAGACTGGAAACAGGGGGAAACAGCCGGAGGAACCTGCCCAGCCAGAACCTCTCCAGCTCACTAGTTTCACATTTTATCTCGTTCCATGCAAAGTGCAAGGGTAAAAAAACAACAAGTATAAACATATGCTAGACTATCTCTTGGCAGGAGCCGTAACTACCCAAAATAAAGCCTTAAATGTCAAACTATTCCTCTCTGTTATTCCTGGTTTTCTCAGAAGTAGCTGAATACTATACCAACTTAGCTGAAAATATGTGAATGATTTCAGGCAGTTTCACCTTTCAACCTTGAATGTGAAGGTGATGTCGGGGGGGTGGAGAGGCTGCGGAAACAAGGTAACTGTTGCATCATGTGTGTGTTTACAGCTACACAGAATCTTTTGGCTGAATAAAACAGAATTTGTGTGTGTGTTTGTGTGAGTCCCCATTAGATAATATTCTTACAGCCACAGACATCTTCCCCCAGCACTCTGCCAGGCCTCAGTCTCCTAACATGGCTGTGCAGCCCTCCACTTGAATCTGATTGCACCACACACCCCCTGCTGTCTAATGAGAGGATTAGACACTACATATTTGTTACGATCCCCTGTTGAGGTTACCCCTGCCTCTCCCTCTCTCTGTCTCCTCCTCCTCCTCCACTCTGTCAGGCACACTGCTGCGTTTATGGGTCTCTGTGGTTCAATAGAGGATCTACTGGCCTGCTGACACATGCAAAGCACAAGCACTCACGCACGCGCAAATACAGCCTCCAAACGCCCACATACACCCGCACATGTGGGCACATAAACTCATGTGTACACACACACAAACCGAGGCTACACACAACAGAGAATATAAGTGTTTTGGTGCAGCCAATGGAGGGGCCTCTGTTTTCCCCAAACAAGCCGGTTGTTCTCTTTGCGTGTGTTTCGTGTGTGAACATAGAAGGATCTGAGGATGATCAGCACGGTCCTCGCAGTGTGTCGATAAAAGACGTAAAGCTGAATCAGACCTGCCAGTATAATTACAGGCAGGAATCTGAAGAATGCTGTGATCTGAACTGAGCCTGACACCATGTTTCGGGCCCCTTGCAGCTGATTTACCCGCTCCCAGTGTGTGTGGGAGATTTTGACCTTGTGTGTAAGCGAGTGCCATTCGTTATAAATGACGCCTTTTCCACAGATTTCAGAGCATCGTGTATCATAGAAACATCTGGTTTTAAGATCACTAACTTTGCCTCACATTAATCTGAATTTTTTGGAAAGTAATCTTGCATTAGTGGAGTTTCATCACTCGGAAATATTTTAACAACGCATTTTCTCACTGCGCAATCCGAGCCAATGAGCTCCACTTTGTGTACGCATGTGTTTCTGAGGTTTACCATATACAGCCTGTGGTGTGCCCTGCTCTCCTTCATCCAGAACAGAAAGAGGCCATGTCACTTATCTGAGGAATTCACCCTGAACATCTCCTCTTCATAAACACTCTCCTGTGGAGCTGATCCCTCTCTCACACGGTGTCTTTCTTTCACACACACACCCCTCTGGATCTACATGCTGTGCTTTATGAGCAGCAGAGAGCAAAACTTATACAAGATACTGAACGACTAAAACAATATCCATCATGCAAATCCTACACGACCGCAAAACGCCACCTGGAACTTCCATAAACTGCCCACATTGCTGACATAGTTCCCTGTCTTCGTGTTTTTCAGTGTCGTGGCTTCAACAAACAGGTGGTCCTCATTAACGCATGTCTTGAAAAATGAGTCGAGACAAAGAGTAACACGTGCAAGCGTGATGGTTTTTGTGTGGTTCATGTTGGTGGAGTTTTTTGGCTCTACTTTGAGTCCTGAGAAAGACATCAGAGCTGCAGAAATTCCTGGGAGACCAATTCAAACCTCACACATCTCTCTTCGTCTCTGGACTCACAGGAACTGACAATAGTTTGTCGAGGTACGGAAATTATTTGTCTCTACCTCACTAGAGCAGATGATTATCTGACCAAAGCATAAAACACACAAAGACATGGCAGCACAGAGGAAGGTTGTGTTTTACTCCAGAATGGAATTCCAGCTGCCTTGTTTCCGACCGATCTCAGCGATGAGGAGAATGTCAGAGTACGACGACAGAGATAAGAACGGCACCTGGAGAATGTACTCTTCTTGTACTTGTGAAGAAAATGATATGCTAGAAATGAGCAAACATGCTTCACATACAATACTGTTGCAGACCTTTCTGCACAGGCCTGTTAAAGATCACGAGATATGAGCATCCACTGAATGTCTGAAATGTAAACACTTTTGTATTGTTTAACTCAGAGCAGGCAGGAAGCGGGGAAGACTGCAGATTAATCATTTATATATTCTGTATACTGTAAATCCGAGCGGCGGCCTGTGTGCTGTGAGTATGTGCACTGTGCCCCATTTTGCGCATACACTGATGTGTGTGTGTGCATTTTAGAAGTGTAACGTGACACCCAGGTCTCATAGGGGGGACTGAATCTCTGACCCCATCTGGAGATGCCGACTTCCAGACTCTCTAAAGGCCGAGGCTGCTAATGGAGCATGAATACACATTAATGGATGGTAGATGTGCACAGACAATAAGCCAATTAACCCTTCGCCTTTACCAACGCGGCCCCAGATATATACTATACGAGACAATCAGAGTGTGTATGGAGGTGCATGACACCGAGAGATATTCCTGAATCAGTGTCAGATGTTAAAGGCAAAGTGTATTTAGATTCTGATGTAATTAAACCTTCCTCACAGCAGGCATTTGGACTCTTCGGAGACCATACTAATGGTTGTTAATGGATGTTTTGATATAGTTTATCTGCTGTTAAACAGTCTCCAATTTACTTCAATTCATCAAGGATTCATTCATTATTTTCTGATTCTACATTAAAGGCAAACACAGTTTTCTTCATTGCTTCAGTACAGGGTTTGTAATTGATATCTAAATGATCATTTTCCAGGTGAAATTGTAAAATTTGTATTATTTATTCTGTGCTTTTCTTACTGTGATATGCCAGAATGTCTCCAGTGAAAAAAGCCTATAATGTTTTAATCCTCAAAGAAATCTTGACAGGAGCCTTTTTCTGCTTCAGTCCTGTTCCAACTCATTCACAAATATCAGCGCGTTTTATCAAAATCAAGCAGTCACATTACATCATCGTTATCTCATGTGGCCCGCATGTCAGATACCCTGCACCGCTGCCCTCCACAAACAACTACACATTTAGGTTTAGTTATGTGGAAGTATTGTTGTTAGGATGTTTACGTCCTGTCTCAGCACTGTGGTTTATCTTGCTATGTTTTATACAGTATAGCTCACATTAAATGTCCATAAAAATCCTGATGACAAAACCTACTTTTACTAATAATTCTCAGCCCAGCTACACAAACAACAATGTCTGTCAGATTTTTCACAAGGCAGAATATCTGCATGCCAAAAACCTGGATGTAATCGTACAGTGTACAGATTTACAGCTTTCTGTGTCGTTCTTGTCATCCTCACAAGGAGGGTTTTGTCAACAACTCCAGCCCGAGTGATCTGAGCTCCACTGTACGCTGAGTTTGTTTTGCTAAGCTGGGAAAGCAGCACAGACACACCCCTTAGCCTCTCTTCCCTGCTTGCTTGTGGGCATGCATGTGTATACTGTACATTAGGTTTCGTACTGTACATACTGTACAATACATGCGTATTTACACTGAATATAACCAGGGGAGAGGTGGATTGGTTGACAAACACCTTCCAGTTTTGGCAGAGTTCACAGTCGTATCTCTTCTTCAATCAGTAGATTGGATACCAACTGTCCTGTGCGCCTGTGTGTGTGTTACATGAACTCATTAACAATGCATCTGGAAAGCATATATCCATTAAGATCTGGCAGCCGGGGCAGCTCCACCCTCAGACTCTGGCTGGCTTAAACTGCACTGCTGTTAAGTGTGCAGCACACATCACAAAGCCTAATAGACCACTTGTATAAGCTGAAATGTGCATTACAGTGTAACATATACAGTGGTAGTAATGTATTATTAATAAATACTAATATAGTGCTTTAATTCTCACTTACTCAGGAAAATAAGTTGTATTTATGATTTGTGTGGTTTACATGTAGATGCTTTTATGGTCCTTAAAATGTTGGTAACAAGGAAACCGATCTGCTGCTGTTGCATTGTTCGTGTCTTTCCTTCATTTCCACCAGAGTCTCGACGTATTGTACGTATACATTCCTCAGTCACAGCTCCATCTGTTTGTAGGAAGAATGGAGAGGCCCTCAGCAGACCCCTGAGAGGTTTAAAGTATGCCGGCCTCCTGCAGTCTCCAAGCAAACACACTGAATACTCCACTCTGCTCTGGCAGGCCGGTTTTAATTCAGCCTGGGCCTCATGAGGAGGTGAACTAGTTGGACCCCAGCCAGGTAAATGGCTCAAACTAACAGCCATGAGCCATCAGAAGACATCACACTCAACCTCCTCGTGCCTTTGCCTCTCGCTGCCTTCGCGTCTCTCTTTGTTTGTAAAATGCAATCTTTTATCCCGTGACGGGGTGTGACAAGGGGAGACACAGCCCTCGTCCTTGTGGGAGATGTGAGCACCAGTCTGCCACCTTTAGTGTGCAATATCCTTCATTTCCCTGAGATGACTCATCCAGTTCCCTTCCCCCCCTTGTCTCTCCTGTTATTGCCTGAAGCTTCCACCGAGAATCATCGTTGGCAGTGTGGCCCTTCTGCAGGCGGTGCTTCTGATTTACCGATTGATTTTAGCATTAACGACCAACCCCTCCTCCCAACACACACGTATACAAGTGGGCGCGCACACACACACACACACACAACCCATTGTCCAGCCTCTCCTGTGGTTTTAAGATAACGCAGCTACAAGCTGAGTCTGGAATATGAAGCCTTGATGATGCAAGGATGCAACAGAGGAGGAAAAGTCCAGATGGAAGAATGGAAAAGGTGAATTTCCATCTTGTTTCAATTAGCAGCATTTATACTTCAACTCCATTGTGAAACACGTTTCTGAAGTAAATATAGAAATCATATGTAGATGTAATTGTTTCTTAGAAAGGTATACTTGGTTGATAAATTTGGTTGGGGAATGATTGACATAACTTCTTGTTTAAAATGTTGATACTTTTATACTTCTTCTGGTTTATATTGCTTCTTTACTATTTATTGTTATTTTATTGATGCTTCTTTCTATTTTGATCTGCGCTTGCTGCTAAAACACTGAACATTTTACCATTGTGAGACTAATAAAAGAATATTTTATCTTATTACAGAGCAGCGGATAATAATATCTCCTGAAAGTGGCCAGAATCTATTTTTATTAATAACTACAATGTATCAAATGGCAAAGAGAAAACAATTTGACATATGAAGATTGTATTAACAAAATCATGAATGTTTTTTACTTGTATTTCTTTATACAAGTTTTAAAAACAAGTGCAAGTGAATCATAAAAAGTAGCGCTAACATTGTACTTTCATAGCATATAACCAAAAGCACACCAGCACCTCTCATCTGCATACCACACGACCTCTTGGATAAAGATGGCAGCATTCTTGTATCTTGCTCATATTTGTGACTTACGTCCAAGTGACTCTGCTCCCTCTGCCATCCTGCCACGAGGCTCACATACTAACTACTGATCTGAATCAACATTTCCAGTTAGCTGCAGAATGTATTGCTTGTTCAAGAGACCCTGAGACACCAAGAAGAGAAACATGCTACTGTAGGATGAACTGAAGGTGCTGTGTAGTGCTTGTGTGCTTAAATAAGCCCGGAAAATCACAACCTGCAGGCATGCGACAGCCATGAGGCTTCCTACGAATCAATCAGATTGTTAAATGTTCTGTGACAGAATAAAAGAAATACAACTCAGCGCAGCGTGAAGTGAAGTACGAAAGAGAAGCCACAATCAAAGGGTATATAACCGATCAATTCGAAATGAATGAATCAATTCAGTGTCACATGATAAAACTTAAAGGAGAGTAAAAAGTGAGGAAATTTTCTTGGAATGCCAAGGCCACACTGACCTCTTTTTAACGATCAAATGTGTGAATAAATGTTTTATGAGTCCGTTAGTTCTAACAGGAAAATGGCAACCGCATGCTAACAAACCATGAACCTGCTGCTCACTGAAACGTGACGCATGTACGGACACTTGACTCATTACATAATATGGACACATTTCCCCTTTTTGCACTGTAACAAGAACATATATGAGACACTTAGAGGTATTTAGAAAATAACAGTTCAGTTCTTTTCAAAACCATCAAGACAAAATAAAGAATCAGATCTCCAGGTGATGGAGGAACACTTTGTTGCTGTCCTGATTTTGGTGAACAATGACACAACTGCACCCCACGCATTCATAGAAATGTCTCTAAAGGAAAAAAGCGGAGCAAAATGGTTACATCAGAGCTCCTTGGCCTGTTTCTTTCCATGTTATCGCTTGTCAGTCAGCATTGATAGAAGACTCAGAGTTACAGGGAGACACAGCAGCGGCTGTCAGGACTGCAGCAGATACAGTGCAATAAGTGCAGCCATCCTGGTGTGTTTAAAATGGTTAGCGCTCAGTGTTATATGTTGGGATGTTGACACAGCTGTATACAAACTGGCTGGACGCACACTAATAGAAATCTGACCTTCTGGTCTTTCTGCAGTGTCTTGTAGTCTCATTGCTGGAAAGAAGCGGAGAGAGAGATGATGAAGAGCATAAAAAGAGCTTTCATCCAGGGGCCTGTTCAGTAAAGTGAGTTTATAAAATGAACAAGGCTTCTTTCAGTAATGTAGACTTATTTTCAGTGGATACGGTTTCATTAAGCAAATTCAACTTAGTCCAAACATCCTATGGTAACGAGCTGGGACACAAACTGAATATGAATCAAAAGAACTGTAATTTAAATAAGCCTAGATCATTTGATTATTTTATAAACAACAGTTATCTTTTCTAAATCTAAACAAGCCGTTTTGTTAATAAAAATGTAAATCGCATGAAATCTCTCGGTATCTATGTTTCCCTCAAAATGTAATTGAGGATGCAGTTTTGTTGTGTGGGAGCTTAATTATCAGACACGGTTTATTTAGGAGTATGAAGGCGAAAGGTCTAACTGCTGTCTCACAGTCTACACAACATGCCCCATGAGGTAATGTCCGGGATAACGTGCTTTTTAAAATCCAAACCAGGATCTTTTTCTACACCGAACCAATTAACCTGACCAATGTGCCTAAAACCTACCCAAACTGCAACTGTTAAGAAGCCGTGTCAGTAGAAGGAACGTCTTGTATTACTGTTTACCTACAAATAGACCTACTAGGTATAAGGGGGGCTGAAGAAAGTGCTACAAGTCAGCTGATTACAAACACACGATACAAGAAGAACAAAGGTCTTCCAGAATAGATTTCTCATGAATCTAAGGGATAAAATGACCAATAACACATACAAGTTAAATGTTTACTTACTCTACTCCTGATGACATTATGTAGACTATTTGACTGAGCTCGAACCTTGTATAACCTTGAACAGAAAGAGAAACTGTCTGGTTTGGTCAAATAAACCTGGCACCGCGACTCCACGCTAATCTTAAGAGGCAGTGGGTGGATGGATGGACACATGATAATCTTTTAGGCAGTGGACAAAATCTTCATTTAGGAAATGGCCAGAGTACTTGTTGGCAACCCGCTCTATCCTTTCTCAGACAGAGTGAGGGAGGGTGTGAGTGTGTGTGTGTGAGAATGGGAGACAGATCGCTGCATGAGGAGAGCTAGGGGGGGATGAAAGGCAAAGATCTGCTGAGGGCAAATTTCCATTCTGCCAAAGTCTGGGAGAAAAAAAAAACAAATGACAAACTTCATCCTGCCCAACTGTTACATCACAATGACCCTCATAACATAATTCTCTAGCAGGACTCTGTGCTGCCTTTTAGATCATCTCATGAAGACCGGCGTCCTCTACACAAGCATCTCAAGACGGCTCTTGAGAAACTGCGTATTGGTTTATAAGTAACAAGTTTTTTGTTAACATACAACAGCTGATTACGTCAAAAGCGGTTTGTATCCTGTGGCCAGGAATTGGTCGAAGCAAAAACAGTCATGTGAAATAAACTTGTAACTACATGTTGATCTTGGAGTAGTAAAACATCTAAGGCTGCCCTCTGGTGTTGGAAGAAATAATAGCAACTCCTGACAAAACCACTCTTAACCTGGGTTGCATGTGAATCCTGCCGGAGGGCGAGTCACATTACGGGCTTCTGAAGGAGCTCACATGCTTGTCATCTTATTTTTTATTCAGGCTATATAACGGTCTAATCCTTGTTTCAACTATTAACCAAGTCAGCAAGTGTCAGCTGCTGAACTTTAAAGTGTTTGTAGATGAGAGTGAAACCGTGCCCAAAGCTGGCAGATGAGCAGGTTATAAATCATTTCTGCAAGCTGCAAAACATGTGCTAAACGTGTCAACTTCACCTTTGTGATGCAAATAAACAAAGCGAGGTTAAATATTCAGTGTTTTTTATAGCAACGCATGAGTTAAACACCACATACAGCATGTTCATTTTTTCAATTTAACCAAAAGAAATTCCACCGTGTACCAAACACAATAAGAGACAGCTCTGACTATACAAAGTGCTGCTACATTGTAATATATCATCCATAATAGTGGATCTTCACAGATGAAAATACCACATGAAAGTTTGTTATAGTTCCAGCTTTTGTTTAATGTTTGCAGAAATCCATTGTGGGTGCGATCCTTATTCCCCCTTTCGAGAACTTGAATGAAGCAGCCAAGGCGCGATGGGCGACAGTTTAACGATTCCTGACCCTTAAATTCTCTTCATGAGAAGCATTTTTAGTGCACACACTGGGGCAGTTTCCATTCAAAAGTGATAAAAAAAAAACGAAACCGTTCTTTCTACGTTCAGTTTACATTTCTTTTTAAAGCAAGTTGGTGAATGTCTCTTATGATCTTGCTCTGTATTCTCTGATAATATCTGTAAGTAAACTCAGGGTCGGTAACTGTGTTCACAACTGTAAGGTGGCCGAGTTCTGTGACATTGCGTTGTAAATGAATGTGTTGTTGAAGGGCACAAACTGGTGGCTGATGATCTTGATGGCTTCTTGAGCAGCAGATCCTAAAGAAACACCATTAAAAACAAATACTTTAATACACATCTTGGATTTATTAGCATCTATAAGTGGGATATGCTAAAATATTACCTCCCAAAAATGCAGCGACTGTGTGTGGCTCTGCTGCACCATATCGACAGCTGCAGGTGGTGAAAAAGGTAAAAAATAAACAAAAAGAAAGTTAATAATTAATGGGTGCATTCTTTCACAATCACTCCAGTGAGTAAATCCAGCTGTGGCCGTAACTTACAACTCATGGATGTAATCGTCTTTGATGTTGACGTTGAGGCTGTACTCCTGCAGGAGGCTGTTCACACAGAGCTTCAGTTTGCTGATGTCATCCTCGACCTGGTAGTTATAGACTCCTGGTAAGAGAAGAACGTGGAAAAAAGTGGAAAAATAAATAAATTAGACTAATTTCTGTATATTTGCATCCAGAGGAATGATCAACGTAATTCTGCAGGGTAAAATTAGACTACAGTGTGTTTGATATTGTACATTTGTGAGGTATTTGACATGTTGTATTAGATGGTTGTAAACATGGCCGTACCTGGGTAGCGGGAGTGTTGCTGATAGAAGCGATCGACAGCACGAAGCATGAGGTAGAAGACCATCTCGCTATCTGGATTGTCCATGCTTGAGGCTGAGGACACACACTTATCGTCAACAGGTGCTGATGATTTACGGTTCCCAGAAGAAATGACAATAAACAAGACTGAATAGTTTAATCAGAAATGAAATCCTTCTCCCACTTACTGATTGTATCTTTATTTACTGAATCCACACTGTACTCTTCATCCAGAGATCTGCAGCGCACCACCCTCAGAAAGGATGAATTCTTACCTAGACACAAACACCCACAGTCAGCAAAAAACTTATTGCAGGCGCAGCAATAGTCACCTTTAGAGCACATTATGCTCAACCTGTATGCAGAGCGAGTTTTCCGAAGGCCAGAGGGGGCATGCGGTGAAAGAATTACATATCTTGCAAAAAAGTTTACAAAAGCATACACATGCTGGTGATGAATAACAGCTGCTGGACAGAAGAGCATGCAAAGCAGTCTGGTAGCTAACATGACATGACTTTATATTTAATAGGAGTATCAGTAACTCGATCGGATCTCTTTTTTATCAAAGCATTGCGAATCTTTAATATTCTTCTTAGCCATGCTCAACTTTTGAAGTTAGAAAAGGCGACATGTGACAGACATGTGCTGCTAAATTAGGAACAAAATGTAACTGATGAGTATAATATAGCATGCAGCAGTTTCCATTCATGCGTAATACCCATGTTTGTGCAAACATGTTTGTCTAAGAAGATCTTCAGTGGGAATATTTACATGAATGATTAGATCAGGCAGAGTAATCAAAGGCTGCATTGTTTGAAGGAGAGATAAGTTTAACCAATACCAAGCAGTACATGTAAAATGTACTTACAGTAGTGTAACAAAATGACTCTGCATCTCAACACAACTTAATGCCTCTAACAAAGATGATTGCATTAACTGGGTTGAGATCGGATTTGAGTGCATGTAAATATACCCACTGAATATAAAAATGTAATACTTACAGAACTGTTTGACGTCCTTTTCAGAGATGCTCTCTGGTGGCTGGTGCAAAGTAAAAGTCCAAGTAAATTTCAGTGGAAATCAATTTTCAGTCAAATGCATCATATGTAACCCATATATAGAATGTTTGAGGGGAAAATATATTAGTGCTTTTATAATCTAAAGCCACCATGACTGCATGCGAGATTGACTCGCAGTGAAGACACAAAGATGGAAACACGGAGTTCCAACGGAAATACCAAACAGCCGGATGGCTTCCCAAGTTATTTACACTTGTTTGGTTACAGTTGTATTTATGATGTATGCAGATCATTTAGTCACCTTTTTGTATGAGTTTTTGTGGGCTCTCCACACTTGTTTTCTCTTGACCGTCATTCGTTGGACAGACATCCGTACGTTAAACCTCTAAGGAGCTAATTATTAGACTTTGACTGCTGTTACAACAGCGATGTTACCGCATTGTCCCTTTAAAGTTCCTGCTGTGATACATCAATTAGAGAGCTCTTTAGTCACAGCTAATTCATTTGACCTGGCAGACTTTTATTTTGGGTGGAAATTGAATTAGTCTGGGTTTGAATTTAGGGCTTAATTAAATCAATTAAATACTGTAAGTATGTGGGTTTACAACATACCTTTCCAACAGACTGTAATAGACATTCGACATGCTTCAAAACAGCTGTTGCATCCTGCATGGCCTTTTCCCTGTAACTGAAATAAAACACAAAAATGAAAAGCAGAATAAACCCACATTATCAAATCATGCACTGTAAGGAAAAAAACAAACAGATCTACTGTTACAGCTTTTCAAAGACTTTTCTGTCACTAACACCTTTATAATCGACGCTTACACATTTTGAAGATTGATGAACTTCTGTGAGTCTGCGATCATATCTGGGATGGTTCCCCGCACAGGTAGGCTTCCATCGCCTTCATTGAGAACAAACTCCTTGACGGCTCGCAGCATCACCCAGAAGGACGGAGTCTGGTAAACACACCAACAGAATACGACCCATAAAACAATCATCTCAAAAGCTACTTATATGAGACGATGATGTAACTTGTTCAAGAATGGCGTCAGGAAAAAAAGTGAAAACCTGCGACGTGATGTTGTTACACTGCTCACTATTGAAGAGGTCTTCAACAGCACTAGGAACCTGCAGAAACAAGAGACATTTACTAGACTCGACTGTTAACTGTGACACTAAAACAGGCTGATTGAGGGTTATTTGAGATCTCGCACCTTTGTTGGATTTAAAGCAGTATTGACATTCTTAATAGCTTCTTCAAAGTTTTCTTCATCCTCTGGGACGCCGTTCTCATTCTTCAGGACCCCTTCTCGAATAAGCTGTCTGAAGGCCTCTTTCTCTTTGTAGGTTTTCGGTGGCTGACAGTTGTGCTACAGCGACAAATGTAGTGACATTTTATTGTACAGGAACGCTAACAAAAGCAGTCAAGCATAAATATCAGTAATGGAGTTTTTGTCAGAGCCCACAAAAATGTTTCTGTACCTCAATGAGCCATTTCTCCAGGTGCTTGGCAACAATGATGATCCACGGTGTGTGACTGTGATCCTGCACATTAAATAAAGAATATTAAGCTTAAGCATTGTTACAATTGACTTTGTGTGCATAAAAATGTGCTAATCCCAAAGGACGCACCTTCTTGTCCATGCTGTCAAGGTCGTAGGACTGGATATGGTTTGTGAATTCAGCAAAAGGCTGGTATAACCTCAGGTCCTCCAAGGCATTGTCTGGGTGGGATTCAATCACTGAAGAGGGAGGAAGTAAAATGTCAACAACATTTTTTAAACATTGAAATTTTTACATATAAACTATGAGCACAGTGAAATGAACACAGAAAAGTGTGGATACAGGCAAAATAACAACATGCTCTTCATCACCGCACTGCATTTTCAGGGGTTTAAGTGTCACAAGGCCATAATAAGAACAGTGGAATCAGAGTTAAAGGTCATGAACCAACCTGTATGCTCCTGCACCACGAGTCTCATGTAGCCGATCAGGCCGTAGCTTTTACAGACCAGGAAAGGTACGGAGGCGCTCCACAACACTGACCCAAGCCTCAAACACGTGCTGTTGGATTTTAGTGAAAATGTTCCAAGTTTAATGGACAGGGAATGAAGTAACACAAATGTAGTAAAAGTAAATTTAGAAGAAATAAGATTTTCTACAAAAAAAAGTAAATAATTTCTATCAAATAATAATAAACAACTTTAAGGCTCTTTGCCAATAACTGAGCAGCAACATGCTTTTTAAATCTTTGGTTGGATCAGAGTGAACAAGTTTTATATAAAAACACATGAAAAGGGCTCCTGAACTTGCAGCAGATGTACAAAAGTTGTTTAAGAGCACAAAGTTTAGATTTGTTTTTAATTCCAAGGTTCCTAATCATTAATTTTACAACAAAAAAACGTGGTGAACTATATTTCATACCTTTCTGGCAACTGGACACCGATGACGATGGTAAACCTGTGGAAAAACTCAGGATCGTTGTCCAGAAGCTTGTCTGGACTCTGCGGGTGTGACATAAAATACAAGATGGATCTCTGTTACTATCAGAGCAATGACACTGATCGCTACATTTACATATTTACACAGCACATGTATCTATAAACACACTTTTATGTAATGAAAACTTTTTGACCTCTCTGAATCTGTATTCAGTGTTTCTAATCTTGTCAGGATTTTTTTTACTTTTTACTTTTTGCGTTTTAATGCACAAAAAATATTGTCATTGTTATGATGGTATAAAAGACGTGTGTTTTCAATTTCTACTGAGAGTCGGAAGTATTACTGTGTTGTCAAAACTTTAACAATACCAACCTCCTCAACAAAGTTTCCAGAAACATCGCTGTTCAGTTCTTGTAATAGCTCTGTGGCAGCCTGTGCTCTGTTCTGCAACATAAAAACTAAGGTCAGGGCTCATACAAACATGCAATACATTGTTTTCTTCTTGTAATAGGAAATTAAAAATAATTTTATGAACAACCAAGGAGAAGAGATGAAGATACAGGGAGGAAAAATAGGACAGGAAATTATGTGTCTGTGTGTGCACTTGCATATGTTCATAAAACCTACACATTGTTTAGTCAAAACATACCTTTCCAATACTGTTGTTGCTAAGGAAAAAGCTGGAAGACAAGATTCAGAGGTCAACAATGAAAGAAAAAAAACACATACAGATTCTTGCTTAGATCAACTTAAAAAAAAACAGAAATAAAATAGATAATATAGGTTAAGATGAGAAAAAATACTTTTTTATGCCAGGTTGCTCAAAAAGTATAATAATAATAAGAACTACCAACAGTAAAATCTGAAAAACATAATCGTGAAATACGTGGAAAAGATTTAAAAACAAATTGAACACAGGAAGTAATATTGCATTAGGAGAAGTAAACATTACTTTTCCTTCCTACAAAAACAAACAAAACGCTGTCTTACTTGTTGCCAACATCTTCCCCAGAAACTGTGTGTCCATCAACTATGGTGAATGCTCCAATACCTGACAAAATAAAATCAATACATTAAATCAGGAAGATGCTTTGATCAGCACCTGCAGCACTGTCACCTCAGAGTCTCATCTGTTTACCTGGAAGTACCAGGTTCTTCAGTATCTCTGTCCCAGTTGCTGTGGCGTTGACAAGACAAACATGTGCATTCTCCAGTGATTCTTGTCCATGATCACCCCACAGTCTGAAACACAACATGGACATATGTTGCCACCTAGTGATACAACTCATCCTCAACCTGCTGTAAAAACACAGCAAGGAGTGACTGACGTTAGCGAGTGCTATGACAGCTTCACTAGCACCATGGGTTGCTGTTTAACCATTAAAATGCACATTAATTATTCCAGGGTGAAGGCTGTGATTGAAAAACTGGCTGTTTTGATGCACAAACTACATATGAGATGAACAGAGCAACACATCCCATTAACCTTAAAGCTAATGTGTTAGCTCACCGGTGGTGTTTTCATTATAACGCACATAGCAAGCTAACGCTAGCTGCCGTTAGCACTCCTGTCTCAACAGTTTCTGCTGGAACCGCCTGACTAAAATGCGCACAACATTTCCCTAAAATAAATATAAGTTATTTGTACACGCTAAGATGTGATTTGAATTTACCTGAGTTGTCGGTCGTATTTCTGCTCTTTGGAGGCTTTGGTGGCTGCCATGGTAGCTTTAAAACGAGTGACGTCGAAGACGTATTTTTGACTTCCGTATCGACAGATTCGACACAAACACAAACCGCAGAATAATACAGCTGCGCACTTTCGACACAAACTCTCACCCATAATATAGATGCAGAGATACTTTATTTATCCCAAAGGGAAGTTCAGGTATCAAGTAGCTTATAAGTAACATACTATCCAGCAAACAGTACAGCAAAGCATAATACAGTACCAGTCAAAATTTAGATACACCTTCTCATTCAATGGTTTTAATTTATTTTTATTCTATTCTCATACATTATAACTTGTTATGAAAAAAATCTGAACAATGATGAAACACATATAGAATTATGTAGTAAACAAAAAAGTGTTAAAAAACAAAAGAATCTAAAATATAAAACATACTCTGGTTTCTTTAACACAATTCTTACTATGTTACTGTGTTCTTTCATAGTTTTGATGTCTTCAGTGTTAATCTACAATGTTGAAATAATAAGAATAAAGAAAACCACTGAATGAGAAGATGTGTCCAAACATTTGACCGGTAGTGTATGTAAAAGAAAGTCAAAGATAGAAAATAAAATACAGTGACATTTTATAATGAAATCAAAATTGGAATTATAAATGAACACTGAAATAACTACATTAAATAAGAAATGTTGCATAATAACTATCTATAATAACAAGTAGCGTAGAGCCTGTGCTCAAACTCAAAAGTGAAGAAGTGTGTTCAGAAGGTGGAATATGGGCAAATTTAGCCAGAAACTGTAAAGAAATCCTTTCTGTGAATACACAGAAAATATTTGTCTGCAGTCTCCCTAAAGACAACAACAAAGAAGAGGCAGAGGATCAATTATGAAATAAATCTTTTTAAATTTACTCTAATAGGTAGAAATAAATGTACTGTTGCTTGCCTTTTCCTGCTGTATCTTTATATCTCATATACTTAGAATGAGTTTTCAGATTTAATCAAAAGTGTTAAAGCAGCTCACACTCTCGACTTGCAGCATGTATGTTTGGCTATAAGACCGTCATACATGCTTTGTAATCAGAATCAGATCAGTTTTACTGCCAAATAGGTTTGCAAATACAAGGAATTTGCTGTGGTGTATTAGTGCAAAAGAAGAAACAAAGTACTAAAATATATACATGGAGATTAAGGCATAGAAAATAATAGAAAAAGCCACCACACACATATATATTATAATAGCTAGAAACAATGTGTATGCTAAGATTATTATTTTTCTCTACTACTTTTTTCTCTGTAAAGATATAGACTATTTTTAACCCATATTTGATAGACTTATTATAGTCTAGTTTGTCTCATTTAACTCTGATTATGATATTCTTTCATTATCACTTCAGCACAGAAAGAAAAACCTTGAGATAATACACTCATTAGGTGATATAATCGTTCTGTATCAATGTCCTACTGAACTAATTCCCTCCGACAGGACAGACCCGGAGCAGTGACATCAGACCAGATAAGCTCTAAAAACCTCGCACAGGTGGACCGTGTTTGTGGGCGTGAAGGGGGCGTGTCAAGACGGAGATAATTGCCCTTCCCCTCCAGCCAGCAGGCTACATAAACTTCATCACTAGCTGCACCGGCTCATATCCGTGTCCGTCCTGCACGTGCACATCGGACTGCCACCGTTAACTAGCGACAGCTCGGTCAGACCTGAATCCACTTACAGGGACAATGCCGGGGGATCACTGGGGGTATGGAAAACAGGACGGTAAGATCTCACAGCAGCATCCGGGCACCACGCTGCGTCCCCATCCACAGTAGAGGCATTTAACCTTTTATACTACGATTTATGTTGAGCATTGTTTGGTTTGGGCTGGAAGTTATCCCGGGGAGTAACGCAGAGAAGTAACGCCGTTAATGCGAGATTAGCCTCATGTCTGAAGGGATGCCTGCTGTCACCTTAACCCGACTATCCACCCGATTTGCCTGCATGTGTCCTGAGTGCATGTTTTCAAGACGGGTTGCTCCACTTGTTCTGCTGAAGTGTGAGGAATTCTTGAGTGGATTTCACTGATTTCTTTTTAATCATTGAGCTTTTAATTTTATTCTGACCTTTTTCTGGTCCTGTTAGTGGTTGCTTTGAAAACAGACCTTGATCACTTGGTGGCTTACAATAATTTAAATTTAATTAGCTGGGTTCAATTAAAAAATATTCTTTGGACATAATTAAATCTTTTTCTATGCAGGTGACCTGGTGAAATCTGTTTCCTTTTTTAAAAAAAAGTAGATTTAATCATCAACTAGCAAGTAAAATTATTATTTATCTCAACTTTATTTATATACCTTTCATACAAACATGAAGGAGAAGTAAGGACACTGATTTAAAAAGAAAAGGGGAAAAAAATAAATGGTAAAAAGTAACTAATACAAACCAACAGAATGAGATGAATTAACAGTAGTAAGTAGTGTAAAAATTACTTTTAAAAACGACAACAGCAGTGATTAATACCTAAACTAAGGCTATGATAATTTTTCAAATTAAAAACCAGATTAAAGAGTAAAGTCTCTAAGAGCTGAATGCATTAGTGCAGTACTGGGTGTATTAAAGATGTTGAAAATATTCTGTTGATTGTTGATGATTTCCTTCCATAATAAGGTCCTTCTGTCTGGCACAAAAACTTCCCTGTTGCCGAGGGGAGCCGGCAGTCTCCCATTGACATCATCCCTCAGCAGGCTTCACATGACACCAGTCTGGGTCCGATTGTCCTGAACTACGATCAGTGCACCTCCATCAACATCGCCAACAACGGGCACTCTGTTGTTGTGGAGTTTGAGGACTCTGATGACCGTTCAGGTGAGGAAAAATGTATCTCTACAAGCTGAAATCTCACCTACAAACTAAAAAGGTTTAAATGTGTCCTGACAGGGACTGTGTGCATTGATACGGCATGACCTATGCCTGTATTAAAGGATAATTGGCTGCTGTGCAATTATTGACAGAGATCATTCAGTGATTATCTGATCTCTGTTTTCACCCACATGCAGTGGAAATCTGCACTAAGAGTTTACTTCCAATAAACACACGCTTGAAAGGTGGGATTACCTTGATTTTTAGAAAAGTGCAAACGGAGTGCAGAACTGACCGTAATTAAAGGCTACAAATAAACCCTTGATTATGCTGCAGGGAAGTGCAGACAGCAGGTATGAGCATCTGTCTGCTGGACAAGAGATATAATAACCTCAGGTGATCTCAGTGGTTATTTTACCCTATTTGCTTTTATCACTGGGTGGATCCATGTTAACCACCCCGTCATTAACATGAATGATAAGCTCAGAGACTGTGGGGTTGTTTGGTTCAGGCAGTTTCCATAGAGTAGTCATCACCGATAGCAATTAATGAAGGAGTAAAACTAATGCACGCCGTCAGCATTTCTCCAGTTTCAAATGAGGTGCACTAATCCTCTAAACCTGCTGATTTCACTTTCCATGTGCGGCTTGGTCTGACTCTACACATGTGTGTTTACACATGATTTGGTAAGAAAAGGAGGATATAATGCAGAATATAACTACATACTCTAATTCGGTCCTCAGAGGAAATATTTTACTTTTTACTGCACTTAATTTATTTGACTCCTCAGATAACAGTTTTTCTGCCCTTTATACCTCCAGATGTGTTGATTTTAAACATTTGTGATAAACTGAAGGATGAACTGGTCCTTCATGTGACGGCTAAATAGACTATTTAAAACCCTCTTTGATCAGTTGGAAAATGCAGCATCACAAAGCTGAAAAAAAGGGCTTTTTTTTTTACCATAAAAAGTACATTTTGTTTAGAGATGCACGGTTTTTTAAGGACAGCAATACAACAACATATGATGATCTTGGAGAATATGATTCAGAGCTGTAAATTAAACTACCAAACACATTATAATGGACTTGCTAAATTAGCAAAATGCAACACACACATTAATAATGCAGCAGTGATATTAATCCATAAACATTTTGCTTTACTATACTTTTACTGGAGTACAGCTTTGAATGCAGGACTTTTACTTGTAGTGGAGTATTAGTACTTTAACTTAAAGGGTCTGAGTTATTCATACTTTAATCGACTAGAATAACAAACATGACCAGAGTTAAGTTGATTATAAATAATGTATTTCTTTCCCCGGGCATTAACCAAGGTCAGGATTTACAGCATTATTATTTAACCACCTGATTCAGCACATCAGTTATTCATGAGTGGCTATCAGGACTTCCCCTCATACTCCAGATAAAGAATTCGTCATACCTGTTACTACCACATTTTTGTGGATTTTCTCTCACATCTCTCCATTTGCGGGTTATCCCACATCATTATTGTAAGATGAAGCAGATAAGTGTGTTGCCCATTCATGCCTCACTAATCTGACCTGGACTTGTGTGGCCTGTTTCTCAGAAGGATGTCAGCTGCATCACAATGAATAACGATCAGATAAGACTGGTATTTATACCCAGCAGTGCGAGCCATAGGCTCTGACAGTCTGCACCGTCCTGATAATGGGCCAAATGTCATTATAATGTATTTTAAAGTTTCTGTTCATCCTTGTAGGCCAGTGGACCTGAATGTAAAGCTAAACCAAGCTAAACGTGGATTTAACGTGGCTTTATTTAGCATAGGATTGCCCATTTGTGTCTCAAGCTAAAGCTTCTGCTGCAAAGCCGAATGGTAGGTTTGCTGGTAAAGCAGGCGGTCTCTCTATCCCCGCTTTGAGTTCGGCGTTTAATCAAGTGCGCTGGGTGTTACCGGGTTGACTCATCCTGCAGTGGTACCAAGCTGTTTGGATGGTGCTGCACACAGGATGCTCTGTGCAGCAACAGCCAGCTCCTCTGCTGGAAAGCAGTTTGTCTAACACCCACAGAGAGTAAGGGTGTGGGTGTGTGTAAATGCTGAACCTTTTTTTTCCCAGTTATTTATATATATATATTTTTACATCTCTTCTCCTACAGTGATCCGGGGAGGCCCTCTTGACAACCCCTACAGGCTGAAACAGTTTCACTTCCACTGGGGCGGAAAGGGCTGCCACGGCTCTGAGCACACTGTTGCAGGAAGAAGCTATGCTTCTGAGGTCAGTGCGTGTAAAATAACACATTTCTTGCTAAGGTGTGTCGTATGGTATAATGCATGTCAAATACATAGCGTTTCATGAACAATTTTTTCAATCTGTATCTATGTTGTTTGTGACTATTTAACTATAGATGTCAGTTCTGTGTCTCTCTCTCTGCTCGTTTTTGCTCCTGCAGCTTCATTTAGTGCACTGGAACGCTGTCAAGTACAAGACATTTGGGGAGGCAGCAACAGCTCCTGACGGCCTCGCTGTCCTTGGCATCTTTTTAGATGTAAGATGTTCCTCTTAAGTGCAATACCATTTTCTATCCCTGTGCCCCCTTTCCTTCTCTATTTTGTATCAGTGTAACACTTCAAGGGTGGATTTTGAGGTCATGGAAACTTGAACCGAAGCAAAAGCTGAATTAATAAATTAGTTGTAGTGTAGCTATTTTGTATTCATTCAA
>CAFUXE010001428.1:76840-96502 GCA_903364295.1 Serranus cabrilla
GTTATGTTAGATAGGTGAAGACCACAGATGGCTCCACACGATAACAGACGCTCTGTACACGGTGAAGTTTAAGGCGAGTATTATAATTCTCACTGAATTTTATTACATGTGATACTCACATGGTTTACGACCTGCCCTCAGCATTATCACAGTCGTATAAAAGCTGTCCTCTTTGCATTTCCGTTACAGGGCAGCGTGACAGATTTCAAAGGGTTCAACCCCAAGTGCCTCCTGCCCAGCAGCCTCCAGTACTGGACCTACCTGGGATCACTGACCACACCCCCGCTGCACGAGAGCGTCATCTGGATTGTTGTGCAGGAGCCAATCGCAGTGTCTGAAAAACAGGTGAGTAAATATATGTCAGATTTCCAAAACATAACACACTTGTTCCAGGTCATATTGCACAGGCATTATTAGCCTCCAATCCACCATAAATAACATGTTTATACGACACTGGAAAAGCTGCATGATTTTTTTTCCCCAAACTGCCTGAGATTGATAAATATAATGTGGGCGTGTCTGTTAAGAGTCGTTTTCATTCAGATATCCTGAGGTCAGAGATCAAGTCACCCCTTTGAAAATGTCAGTTTTTCGTTTTATTTAGCCCCAGGTATTACTAGTTGTTTTTGAATATTTCTTGTAGCATCTGCACCAATATTTCTCTTTGTGATCTTTTCTCAAAATGTACAGTTTTTAACTATAAAAGACTGACTCAATCTACTTTTAAAAATATAAATAATACAGCTGCACAGTATGTGGTGCTCAAAGCATTGATCGGTCAGTTGTGATATTTCCTAACTGGCATAATGTTAAGTTGCTGCTCTGCTAGTATCCGCTGCCTCTTCTGGTGTCGAACCAGAGTTGAGTGTCAGTGGATCAGTATGACGGGTTGGAGAAGCTGTGGGTGCTGCTGGGGTTTACCTCTGTGCTGAGGCATGTCCAGAAATGCACCATTTATGCTGCTATATTTAGCGGCAAGAGCGAACATTATTCATGGGGGATGCTGTGCTCCGGGTTGACTTGTTTTTATCCACCCCTCTTACCACTGAATTTAATCATGAAGTTCAGGTCTGGTAACCCCGGGTTGCTGACAAGTTAAGCTGACTAACTGGATGTCTGCAGCACTGTGAGCTGGCCCTGTGGCGGCTGCTGCCAGCCTCTGGATTATACTCTCACACTTTGTTGATCTTTTCTAGTCTAGTTCCCCCTTTTTAACTCCCAAGAGTGTACACGAGGAATCAGGAGTTTTAATGGTGGCGTCGCCACGAACAATCTGTCTCTAAACCATGTGTGTAGCATAGCTGGGGGTGAGGCGTAAGCTAGGCAACTGGCCTCACAACCGGTGACTCCAGGCCTCAAGCCTTTGATCCCTTCCAGCTGATTATCCTGATGGATGGATGACTGGATGTGTGCAGGGCTTTGATTGAGAAATGCTTGCATGGAGACCCAGCAGGGAAAAGCCCTTATATAACAGGGAATTATTTTGTTTTTCATTTCCCCTCAGAATGGACATACAGCTAAAGGGGAAATACCAAAAAGAGAGGGTGGTATGTGGGGATATATATTAATATTTTGGAAGTGGGATAAGTTAACATAAGAAACTAATTTCTGACTGGAGGCAGGACTTCATGTCCCTGACAGATACAAATCCTAGTCAAGATCAACACTGGACACTAAAGCCATGTTTTCACATTCCTCTACTGAATCTCAGTTTTTAGAGAAGTGCATCAACATACGTCAAGACATCTAGGACAAGCTAGACCGGGTACGTCATAACTTCATAAACCAACTAAGAGCCAAAACAGAAAACTGAAACCTTCAGCATAGAGTGGACTTGTCAGTGAAAGCAAAAACACACAAGGAAACCACTCTTGCATCAAAACAATGAAAGACAGCATAGGATCAATTACAAGACAATCTCAGATACCAAGGAAAAGTAATACATAAGAACAGAATTAATTAGTTAATTAAAAAGTAGAGGGGACGACTATATAGGGAACAAGAGAATGGAAAATATTACATAAAATGGGTTTTAAGACATGAAAATCAAACTTGTGTATCTGCCTTGTGATTCAGATCTGCTAAATTTTACGGGTTCTTCCTTGGCTTATACTTGGCCCTTTGGTAAAGTACTGTCTGTGTAGCCAAAGCTTGATCGATCTTACTCCTCTGTGCCATAGAGCTCCATTGTTGTCCAAAAACTATTAAACACATCAGTGAGTCACTCAGGAAAATCAATAGTGCCGTGTTGGTTTTGGCCTCTTAATGGAATTTGTTGATAATAACATGCAGAATAAAATAAAGTGCACAGAAAAGCTGTTCAATCAATTGCTCTGCAAAAAAATGAGTGACTTTCTGTCTCTTCCGATGCAGCTCGGCAAATTTCGAACGCTTCTGTTCAGCGGAGAGGAAGAGGATCAGAGGACTCGCATGGAAAACAACTTCAGGCCTCCTCAGCCTCTCAAAGGCAGGAAAGTGCGTTCCTCTAATTAATGTGACCCCGAGAGACCCGAGTCGCAGATCACAACGGAGGCTCTTTTCGACAACAGTGAATGCATTAATGTGATTGTACTTTTTTACCTCATGGTCGCCTGTCCTGAGGGTTTCTGATTTACTTTGTACAGAAGAGTAATTCTCATCACTGCCAGCTCATTGAGAAGCGTCTGTCCCTCCACAGGTCCGACGCAGCAATCAAATGATTTTGGGGGGAAATTAAAGGGATTTTGTGACACAATATGATATTAACTCTTTACAAGTTTGACTACTATTTGCTAATATTCTTCTAAGCTATGTTAATAGAGATTCAAAGGTTGTGGTTCAAGGAAAACAAGTGTTGCCGAGGCAAGCTCTTGTAAGGTGCTATAATATGTGAGAATAAGTCTGTTTTCCTATGCAGTCCCTTTCTGTTTGCAGACTGGTATCACTCTACTCTGCCGCCTGCAGATTCACGACCTAGGCCTCTGTGCTGATCCTGACTGATCCCGGCTATTGCTGGTGGATTCCCAGTCCTAGTGGCTGTTGAGCTCTCCCAGTCCAGCAATCCCAACTGGAGGTGGGATTGGATTAGTGCTGCATTTGCTTAAACTGCTCCGTTTGGCCGTGACATAGGGCGTGAAAGTCACAGGTTCTTTAGAGCTCAAGAGTAATTCACCCTCAGCGGGTGTTATTTTTAGCAAAAACCTGTTTTCATTTAGATTTATTAAACTCCAGCAGCACTAATGAGGACAATCAATATTTAAATCAAAGTGAATCTTTGTCTTTAAGATGCATCCTGCCAGTCACGTTTCCTGGTCCAAAGGTTTCTACTATGCAGAAAGTGATATTTATTGACAGCTTGCCTCTGAAGCTGCATGCACAGTCCTAATGGAGTCTCACTCGGGAGAGTTATGGCAGCTTTGTGTCATGCTGGTCCTTATTTAGATGGACTTGGATTTGACTAATACACCGGTATGGCAGGGATTAACTTATTTTGTTCCCATTCAGCAAAACGCACACATGGAAAAAAAAGAATGGCGCCTCAGTTGTGATTGTTTTATGTTGTTGGTGTGACATTAAAAATGTAATTTAAGGGTGGTTTGAATATTTTGTAATGCATTCAAAATCCTGCCATGTTTGCTGAATTAAATAAAGTTTAAAGTAATTTTGTGTTACAGTGTTTTCTTCTCCCATTTGAAGCCAGACTAAACATTTACATATAGGGAAATATATCTTATTGTACGAGATCATTTGGGATAGTAGCTTTTCCTTTATAGCAGCTTTGTTGAAGCCACTATCATTGAACCTTGTACCTCGTATCTACAATATGTTTTAAAGCCGGGAGCCATTCAAGCAAATGTTTAAACTCACTCACTGATCAGAAGTAGCAATCCTGTGTTCAGGGTAATTAGTAGCCAGGTTTGAGCTTCGAGCGATGAGGGGCAGAGAGAAGGAACGTGGACTGTGATCACAGTCAATTATTTACCAACTGTGTTCATTAAGCCACTTTATTTAGCACTGAGTGTTTGTACTGAAGTTAATCCTATCAGTAGATTCATATTGTATTGAGATGTAGCTGTAATTTGGAGTAAGGCCCTGCCTTGGATTACTGAATAAAGGAATAAAAACAAGTTTCCTTATATGTAATGTCAAATAATGAAATAATGAAATAAAGTAGATAAGTAGTTTTCCATGTATCAGACAGAGATCCTCTAGACAAAACTCCTCCCTGATCATCCAGCGAAACACAATCAGAAATCATGAATAACATTCTCTGCATTAACATGCATTGATTTCATTCAATCTTTACGCTTTGCTGCCGTGACACTGTAAATTTCCCTATTGTGGGACTAGTAAAGGAATATTTTATCTTAATCTGAAAAACAGTTTATTTTAAATATTGTTTACATTTTGAAAATGGAGCTTAAACTAATGGGAGCAGGATTTCTAGGATTAAAAAAAAGTGAAGTTTGACAGAATATAAATGATAATTTTAACTTAATTGGAAATGTGGCCACAACATGTGATTACAATATTGGTCCAGCAGAGGGCGAGAGGGAGGTCGATTTTCAGACAAAAACAACATATATTATGTATTCTTATATTTATGATATCTGGATGAGGTTTACCAGACCATAACTGAAATGGAGACTAGTTTATTTAATGCTTTATTAAATCAGATTCAAGATTTGTGTAAGGTTGGATTATAAAGAAATAATAACAGTATCTTTTCACAATGAACTGGGCCTCACTGTAACACAAAGAAACCACAGTTGCATGCACATAAAAGGGAATAATGCACAATGTATTAAATGACAGTTCAGTCACATTAAATAAGCAAAAAACTGGGTCAATTTACATTTTTATACTGGACTTGTGTTTTGTGCTACTATTTAATATTTATTTTAATTCACTGAACATTTAATTTTGTTTTTATGAAGATGTTATTGTGTGATTTTCACACTGAATTCAGCTTGTATATGTCTTCCTGCAGGTGGCAGCATCTACTGTCTGTTCTTCTCTGGATTTCATTGAACTACACACATGGACTGAATATGAAAAAGTGAGAAAAAAAAAGAAACCACAGACAACTGCACAGCATCTACATGAAAATGGTTTCATGTGAGAATTAAATAATGAATGTTATTTTTTTTAAAAATGGCTGATTACAGCAGAAACATGAATCTCTTTCATCCAAGGAGGCAGCATATTTTAGCTATCAGTAACACTTGACCTTGCCTTTGTCCCTCCTCCACGCCACTATGTAAGCATTGTTTGAATCAAGAGGTCGCATTACTCCCTCTGGTTTCATTTCCATCTGATTGCTGATGTCTGTGGAAAAACTCTGCTTCAGGTTAATGAATAAAGAATGAAAGTGGGTGTGCGTGAGGTATATTTAACACATATTCTCAAATAATCCTTCCAAAATAGCATCAGGCAGCTTTATTGAGACTGAGAATACCTGAGCGGGCACATCATCGGCCGCCACAATCGATGTGCCATGTAATATGATATTACAGTCAGGCCTCAGAAATAGAGTCAGTCACGTGTATTTTTAGCATCAGGATATCTATTTGCTTGTTGTAGTGATTTTTCCCAGACACAGCAACATCTGAGCAACTTGTGAAATTCAAACCCGCGGGACAAACGAGTGGCAGGAAAAGTTGCTGGTCAGACAGAAAAAGGAAGTTTTTGAGAGAATGTCTGCATGTTTGTTGGATGAAGAGAAATCTATTCATTATTATCTGGTTCCTTTACTTTCCTCTTGTCACCTACATTTTATTTTATTAATGCCATTCATGTATTTCTACCAAACTTAGTTTTTGTTAAGACTGACAAAGAAATTGCTCATAATTGCCCTCAATATTAAATATAAAAGGTCTGTCAAGGAGAATGTACTTAAGTATCAAAATAGCTGCTATTAATGCAATA
Source organism: Serranus cabrilla (assembly GCA_903364295.1). NCBI lineage: Eukaryota > Metazoa > Chordata > Actinopteri > Perciformes > Serranidae > Serranus > Serranus cabrilla. The sequence continues at coordinate 82,748 of CAFUXE010001428.1, forward strand.
TCATTAGATGTTATTGGATTATCTTGAATGATGCATTAGCGTGTGGATTCAGGAAGAGGTATTATAAGCAGGTGTATTTAATAACTTTGTCTGCAGAATAAATTCTAAATTAAATTATAGTTAAATACATGATGTGGCAGATTATAAGTACACTATATTGTAGCAGAAATGAAAAAATTAAACCACTGAACAGTAGTTACTCTAATAATAATAATGCTTACACTTGAAACTGTTATGTTAATTTTTGCTCCCATGTTTTTAATTGCTCCAATTATATTTAGTATCTGAGGAGGGTGATGATTGCTTTTTTTCCCCTAATAAACATTAAATATCAAATCATACATCAGGATAAATAAGGTATCAGAAAAAAACATAACAGTATAATCTGTTCTGACCTACAGCAGGACAGAACATTTTGACCATTTAGCCCAGCTCTGCTAAAAGTCAAATATCCTGGCCTCTGCAGCTTTAATATCAGAATCAGAATATTTTTCAATGCCAAGTAGGTTTTCACACATAAGGAGTTTACTGTGGTGTAAAGAGGAAAGTACTAAATATAAATATAGATAAAAGGAAAAAGCACTTTGAGTCAAACAACAGCAGCAAAAATAGAAAATATGAAGAATAGAAAAAGTCAGCATACTAACAATATTTAAAAAATATATAAAATATAAATAGTAGAGATAATAAATGAGGGAAGGAGCTGTGCTGTGGGTGACCCTTGACCTTATGGAGGTGCAATACTAGAGTACTGTACAGCGTTATTCAATCTTACAAAACACATTCGATTTTTTGACAGTTATGAAGTTACAAAGGCTCGAACCACATATATAATCACCTCAACTCCATCTAAACTTCTGTATCCAACCATCTAATCTCACCGACAGACTGAGTCACTTCTCCTGTTACAGCAGTAAAGCTAAAAACGAGGCTCCTAAATCCTTTTCAGTTTACCAATATTGTCAAGGACAGCGACTCTATCTGGCAATCAGGGGACATGGCCAACGGTGCAGTTGCCATGGATACAAACAGCACATGCAGCACAACACAATTGTTGGCCGGCTCATATCTCCCCTACTTGTCTACGAGCCCGTGATCCATCGCCATCACCCTGTCAGAAAATAAAACCATACTACAAAAATATCTGACGCTTCTTTCCCCTAAACAGCCCTCTGCTGACACGTGTGTGTTTCTGTATTCATTAGGGAGCTTTATTTAGCAGCACGTTATCTTTTTTCAGTGAACAGACCTGTGATCTCCGGCTTATTCCGTCCAAACCACACACACACACACACACAAACACACACACCACCTGTCTTTCCTGGATGCTGATGTCTGGCCTTCACCCAGGTTCAGGGCCGGGTTTTCAGGTTCAACTGTAACAACAATATACACCTTTTATGGGTTGTATATAAACACCAAATAACATTAAGGTTGTCAGGCAGTGGCCTCGGTTCACAGAGTGGACTATAAATCACAGCGGAGGAGAAGAGATGAGGTTCCTCCTCTCTCGGGCGCTCTGTTGGTGGTCTGTTATGATAATTAAAGAAAACAGAGCCTCGCTGTTGAGGGAGAGAGGTCAAGATCTGTAATTCTATACTTGGCTGTCAACCATAAAGGCGTTGATCTATGGACTGTAAGTCAGAAACGTCTGATAGCGTATTCTGGCCTTGGTGTTTGAGTTTGGGCCGTAGTACGTTACAGTAAATGTTGATTGAGATGCCGGAGAGGTTTGACAGTCACACCCTGACCTCCTGACATCTGATCCTGACCGGGTGGGGTTACCCGACGTTGGCTTATGACATTTCCCGTGTGGGCAACAGACACCCACATGGTCTTCAGGGAACTCGTCTGACTTAACTCGGTGACCCACGGACAGCTTGAGTCAATCCACGATCTCACTGTTTGCACCGGGCGTCCATGGCAACCCACACAGTCAGCGCTGCATCACGGCTCAGTCAACCTCTATTTATTTCATACACGTCTGGTTAAAGTCACCGCCACAAACATTTGGCCTGTTGAATAGATACGTAAAAACCGACGCCAGCAGACTTCAGAATTTAGAGATTTACATTTAGAGCAAGCCGAGTCGATATGAACCACAGATATTAAAATAAAATGAATTGGTGTGAATTAGTAATAAACTGAACTATTTTCCAGAATTGACTGTTGACATTTTACATCCAATATTTATGACTCTTGAGGATGCTTGGAAAAGTGTTTTATGTATGTATGAGTTTATGAGTTTTTTTCTTTTTATTATAATAAATTACATTATTCAGAACTTAGAGCAGAAAAAAAGGTGTGCACACAGAACAGACCCAACACACACAATTGTAAAGTACTTATTATTTCGCTATATTTTTAACTTGAAGTTTTATGTCTGTTCAGTGTGTAGCACTTTGTTCTGCATTTCATGTATGAAAGGTGCTCTACAAATAAAGTTTATTATCATTATTACTGTTAATATTATTACTACTGTGTTAAACTGCACAAAAGACCTTTTTTCATCTAGCCAAGACTGTTTCAGTTCCATAGACCTGCAGGACTTATATATTTTTGTGAAATACGAGGCCACAGTTAAATGTAGAAATCGCAAAAATTGCCCTGAAACAGATCAGGGTTCAGAGGGTTAAATGCATCTTTTTTGGCATCCATTTCTTACGGTGCACCATAAAGCTGACACACCATTTAAACCTCTATACCTCTTATAAAGCCACCTGATGTGGTTTATTTGGCATGACTGGTCATTAGACATCATGTTCTCATAAGAGTGACCTGTTCAGTGACTCATAAAGCAGCAGTTTGGTACTTTCCTCCTCCAGCCTCGAGTTATTACACAAACACTGTGATGTGTTCATGTGCCTGCAGGTGAGCTCCGTGTTCGTCCTCACCACTAATCAGTTTGTTGTTGTTTTTCTAATCTGCAGCATACAAACTTTTTGTGGATTTAGTATTTTGGCCTTCTGCCATCCTGCTTTATATTCTCTTGCAGTCCCGCCTTCTTTCTCTCTGGTTGTTTGACATAAAACACATCAATACAACTCCAGTATATTGAGATCATCATTAGTCTTGCAGACAAAATAAACCAAAGAATCTTTACAAAATGTGGTAATCGTTCTAGTTTTTAGATATTTTAGTCTGGACCAAAATTGTTGGATCGATGGAAGCGACAGACAGACAAACACGGTGATTCATAAAGTCATGCTGCTGCAGCTTGGAATATAATGAATGTTTGCTGACACTGTTATGATTTTACAAAGAAAACACAAAAGGTGCAGCACTTAAAAGCTGGACATGGACTGGAGAAATATTATAGGTGGTAAAGATGAATGAAATCAGGTATATTCAGTAGTTCATGTGAAGCAGGTCACCTCATTCAAAGCGTTATTTAACTTTCAGGCCCAGACAGACTGATTAAAGGGAGGTCTGATAGGTTAATGGGTCTGACTGGGATACACCCATGTGATCATCTCTCTGGATCGTCTCCAAAAGCATCACAGACCTTTGGCCGGTTTGATCCGTCCCGCATCTGCTATCTGCAACAACTCCCACAACCGACCACCGCCGACACATTCAAGTCAGAGGGGTCAGTCATGCACCCAGAAGCGTCACAAGTTTCCAAGATCCCTATCCCCCGAGCCCACTGGGTCAAAAATAGCCCCCGTTAGCCTTTTATAAATCAGAGTGTTTCTATAAAAAGCCTTTGGCTGACCAGAAGCCTGGGCTGAAGCCACATCACCCTATCTTTAGCTTTATTTATGTCCTGGTGTTGACAGCGCCACTTGCAAAGCTTTCCAGTCACCGTTCAATAGGTCACATGTGTGCCGAGCCCTCGGCCCAGTGTTGGAAAGCACCGCGGAGTAAAAACGGTAATCAGTGGGCCTTCAGTGCCGGCCAGCCCGCATCCCTCACAGAAACAAACCGCCTAACAGCTGCTGAGTTAACGGCTTGATGATTCTTGCCCTCAGATTCTTTCCATCCACTTAGTGTTTATGGAGCTCTCGTCTGATGACAGATATGAACGTCCACTATTGTGAAATGATGATTAGCATTATGTCACATGACCCAGCACTATTGTTACATGAGGGCTGTAAAACAGAAAGGCCCATTAACTGTGGCTCTGTTTGACTGATGTCGCTGTCCTTTGCTTTTTTATTCATTGCGTATACAAGCTCACCCCCGGCTTTTCCACTGACAGCCTCAGTGCCTCTTACTTTTACTGCTCCAGCATGCAGCCTTGTCATGGGGGACATCTTCTCAATGAGACAGCATTATCACAAAGCTTAGCTTCGATCACATAATTAGATATGAAAAGAGGAATAGATGAATGCACGAACAATACGGACAAAGACTGAATACTGGGACAAGTACAATGGACCTGAAGTACACTATTATGTGTGACCCTGCAGTTTAAATGAGTGGAACAAATATATAGTTAGATGAGTCATTCAATGTATTTCAGTTCATTCTCAGAGTAAATTAAATATCTGGAGAATAGTGAATGGGATGATGACCAAGTTGAATAGGTATTATATCAAATATATAATATTATTTTATTTTATTGTTTTCACTTATCTATTTTAATTTTTTCTTCTTTTGCCAAGGATGTTGTTTTATTGGGAGGGATTTTTTTTTTTAAAATGTATATAAAAAAACCAACCTTGTGCCTTGTTCTTGTGTTGGTGTAGCTCATCTAACCCAATGGCTCGAGTTCCTTGTGACCCTGGACAATGATAGACAGCAAAACACATGGACAAGTTATAAAATCTATTAAAATGTACAACACAAGGTTAGATTGTAATGAACACCGCACACTAAACCTGCAGATCTGAACTCCAAACAGTGCCGAGGTGTCACGTCTTTGCAGCGAGTTCTGACAACCTCACAGTTGATCGCAACTCCCAAGACTTAGAGATTGACAGATGCCACGGGATAAAGGATACAATATAATGTATTAATGGTGCTGGCTAAATAAAGAAATACTTAGTTTAATCTTTCAGCCTCAAGCATTTTAATTCTGTATTAATGTCGTATCATAAATTACTGTCAGACTTTCCATGCAAGAAATTATCCGACTGCAAGAAACTGGCGAGACACGTCAGCTAAATGGGGTGAAAAAACTTTTGGTTTTGGATATCTCTTTTCACTTAAAGTCATTTTTTAAATAAAATGCCATATAAATCAGGCTTTGGCTGATATATGAACAAACCCCAAAGTAAAAAGCCTTCAGAATATATACAGGATGAAACTGGAGAGGTTTGGTGCATGTTAATTCTGCTGAAGTGGAGATTTTCTGGCTCAGAGTTCGAGAAAAAACTCCTTTTGAGAAAAGGCCCTTAAAAGATATGTATTATAAAATTCAATAGACACTATAATCGGCCAAAAAAAGAGATAATCAGGTTGAATTTTTATATTAACACTATTCTTTTTTTGTATTCCCACGTTTTTCAAGTTGGAGGGAAGAAGCTAGAAGTCAAACTTAAGATCTTACACGAACCTTGCTGGACAAACGTCATTAAGAGGCACCTGGAAACACACACGGTATATTCACAGAGTGACCGATCAAACAGCGGTGCTGAAAACTGCTAAAAGCCAAACTCTTTGGGACTCTTTTGGGAGTCAGGGATCAGTCAGCCTTGTGCACTTCACATTAAAAGAAAACTGAGTTTGTTACTACTCCTCTGCGACCTTTCTTCTCCTTCCTCCCTCCTTCTCACCCTTCTCTCATGTCTTTTGTCGGGAATATTTCAGAGTTTGCCCACACAAGGACAGCGAGGTCTCATCCCACTCAAGCTTCAGTTCATGACTGATGGCCGAGGCCGCATTCACAGCGAACAAAGACGGTGTAGGTGGACTGTGTGTGTGTGTGTGTCTGCGTCTGTGTGTGTGGGCTTGTTTCTCTCTTCTCAAGTCCACAGCATTGTTACACTAAAAGCCTTCTAGCTTCCAAATGTGGGGGCGGCCGTGTCTTAATGTATGTTGCTCTTTCAGCGTCTCGATGAAATGATTATTTTAACCCGTGCGGTGAAACGTGGTCATCTTTTCTATTTATAATCCCTTATTGAACCTTGCATTGTATCTCTGTTGAGTCTGAGGGGCGCAATCATGCAAATGCCTGTGCCACGATGGAGATGTGTCAGTGTGTGTGGGATGAGTGAGTCTGAGAGTGATGAATGATTGGAACAGTTCCTGTAATTGTTTTGCTGCTAATTTGCAGTTTCTGCTGCTGTCATTTGTCAGGAGATGTTGGTCTGTGGATGCTCTACAGCCGCTTTTCTTTTGATTTCAAACAAAACAAACAAGTATTATGATATGATGGTGACATTTACTTTGAAATGTTAAATAATTGAAAGCAGAACTGAATGACAAAGTGGATCTTAAGGTGAGACTGTTTTGATGACGCCATGGATGCAGTTAATAAGCGATAATAAGCCTTTTCTCCGTTCCAGCCAAGCAGGAGTACACCTGGTGAACAAATCAGCTGAGTGAAGCGAGTTCAGGTGAATGAGTTGAGTCAGGTGTGTTCCTGCTTGGTTGGAACGAAAACCTTCAGCCCACCGGCCCTCTCATGGATCAGCCCTGCTGTCAACTTCACTACAAAGTTCTGGCTTGAAATTCCACGTCGGTTTTTGTTTGATGATGATAGTCAAAGTAAATAAGGCCAAATAAATTTGTTTTAAAAACATAAAACTAGATGTTATCCTCCTTTCCTATCCTCTTTTGCAACATTTAAACTTCTTTATTGACCATGATTATGTTAGGAAAGTAAAAAAAAAAAAATCCTAATTTTCACAAAAAAAATGGTTTGTTTTTGTGTTGATCCAGTAGTCAAAGTGAAAAAAAATTACTATCAGGTCATAAAGGTGAAGTTATGATATCAACATAAACCTGTTTTGAAGTTGTATATACAGACAGAATGAAAAGTATTCAAAAACGGTCAAAATAGCTCAAGGGGATCCAAAGGGATTTGAGACTGTTGCATTGCACAGCTCCCCGGAGAGTCTTGCTCCATCCCGGAGGAGAAAAGTGGCTCAGCGGAGGCGATGTGAGAGGAACAGAAGCAGGAAGGCAGATATGCCAGGAATCAGGCGAGGATACGAGTTGCTCCGCGTTATCCTACAGCTTCTTTAATCAAGCTAATTAACCAACATGAGACTGCAGTTAACCAACCAAACACATGGATATCTGGTATCGGAGCCCTGGATGCATGAAAACATCCCTGATTTAGCTCAGCGTCTATCATACAGACCCAACAGCCACCTGAGCCTCCTCTCTGCCGGCTGTTGGTCTCTGTGCACTCCACTGAGCAAGTGATCTAGACTGACAGGGGACTCGTCCATGGAAACCATGTCTAGTTAGAAACTTTGCTATACATTTCTGAAGTTTACTGGGTGTCTAACTGTCACGTCATTATACAGTATCATTGCTGCATTAAGTAAATCATGCATTTCTTGCACACGGTGAATCACTGCCTTCAGTTTTTTGGAGCATGTGGAATCAAACATCGACCCTTAAATTAGCTATCTTAAGATGTGAAAAAAAAGTGCTTGAGTATTTCTCATAAATGTTCACCAACAAGTGGCATTAAAATATCATAGAGTTTGAAGAAAGGGAAATAAAGAGGATGATGGTGAGAAAGCTAGTTTATTTTTCCCAGACTCGTGTCACTCTCTGTGATTTAAGAAGAACAACATGTACATTTCATGCAGCAGCTTCTGGATGTTGTATCTTGCTGCACACGTTGTCCTGATCCCTGACATGAACCTTTTGTGATCCTCTCTTTCAGGGTCCTCTCCAGCACCGTGGAGCACACTTTGCTCAGTGCCTCAATCACTCACACGTGGCTTTTCCACAAGTGCCGCGTGGAATATATTAAAGCAATAATCATACATAATGGGTTTTCGCTGTTGTCCAGCAGTTGGATGAATTGAGTTGTTTTTTTTGATGAATTAAAGGATAAGCCGGATGATATCTCGTATTTTCACATTCAAATACCAAACCAGCAATAAATTGATCCAACTAACAATCTGTGTGGACTGATAGTAAACCACATGCTCACACTTGGTGATATGTTTCTTTATTACTATGAACACTTGAGTTTATTTTGGGTCAATCCCACATGCACCATGCTGCTGCTGCTGTAAATACACACCAGAGCACCAAATCTGGAGTTAAAAATTGAGCACTCCTGTTTGAGTTTGCTAAAGAAACTACAGTTCCCAGCTGTTTAAGGAAATGACTGAGCCCTTTTTTAAAGGAGAAAAAAAAGTAAGTCTATATTCATCATGACCCATCTGAGCAGGAAATAACGGTCTTAAAGCAGAGGGCCACAAAAACAGGCTGTGAAAGTCAAAAGGTACCTTTCATGCAATTTGTCAGAAATAAAAGTATAGAATACTGCTGATCCTAATTAGCTTATCCTGATTAACTTTATGCAAATAATTCTACATGATACAAGATATGTTGCTGATGATGAACTTTTCATTTTCAGAGATAAATGCAGTGATTTCTGCTAATTGAATAAATGTATTTAATTAAAGTGATGATTATCCATATTGTGAAGGAAATAAAGAGGAACAGATTAGATTGGTCTTGATAGATGAGTCTTAACAAAAGACAAGTGAACACCTCGCGAGTTTATGAAGAATAGGATCTAATCAAGCCGGACCTGATTGACTATTCTGCAACGTCTAATGATCGACTGTACTGCTGATTTCCCACTGAACACTTTTCATATGCGGCAGAGTCTGGTTTGCTTTCCTGTGTGTCTATTGCAGCTGCTTCTTGAATCAAATTGTTGATTTCCAGCTTCCTGTCTTGATAGCCTGAAATGTATGAGTAATTACAGTCTCTGAAATGCCATAAATAGCAGGAATGACGCACATACTCTGTCAAATGTCCATTTCATGTGACAAGCAGTTTAAACTGCCCAGGATATCAAATTACCGTATTGACTGAATAATAGAAAATAGAAGACAGAACCATGACCTCGTCTCTTTTGGGGCTTTATCTCTGAACACTTTTCCCAACAAGCAATTCTGCTGCAAACCTTTTTTATTCTGTGGTTCAAAGACTGTTAAAACTGTTATCATAGGTTTTTATAGCAGTGGTACTCTTTCAAAAGAGCAGGACGGAAAATACTGAAATATAAAAATACTCCATTACAAGTGAAAGTTATATATTACCAATGTAGCTGAAGTAAAAGTATGTAAGTATTATTAGCTAAATGTACTTCATGTGTCAAAAGTCTCAACGCTGTGAGTGTGAGCATTAGCCCATATGTCATATTACTGGATTATTATTACTCATTAACATGTATTTGCAGTGTAAGTGACTATTGGATAGTTTGACCTATAACACTGCGTCATATTTTGTAAAACAACAATGAAAATAACTTTTTTTCCAAGTATTTGCGTGACAAAGAGCAAAGGAAATGCATCACACGAGTCATTAAAAATGATCAAGAAATGCATTTTTCTGATTATTTCAGTGCCACTTGAATGTAGCACAAAACTCTATCTAAATAAATTAATCAGATTTAATGGGTTATTTCCTGACCCACTTTTCCACAAAGTTTCATCAGAATCAGGCCAGTAGTTTTTCCTTAATTTTGTTGACAGACAAACAAACTGCAGTGAAAACATAAGAAGTGTGTTTATATATGAAAAGTCTTTGTAAATAGCTGTCACATTAATTAGCGATACCCAACGATTTAATAACCTATTCTAACTGACTCACAGGCAGTAAGAATAGGTAAGACTATTTTTTTTTAGTAAATCCTAAAACTAAAAATGGAGCTTAATCCCAGATCAAATGTACCTTAACGGGACTTAAATACATTGTCTTAAGTTAAACATATGAATTAAATTATATTTCTTAAGTTTTTTTTTTGTTGATATTGCAAATGCACATGGCATAATGGAAGAAAAATACACTTTTATCATCCTCATAACATCATGATCAAATATAGTGGAGTAAAAAGTACAATATCTCCCTCTCAATTGTAGCTAAGTATGTGTACTTCAGCTCAGTACTTGAGTATTTGTTTACATTCCTTCACTGCCGGAGCCGAGCTGAAGCAAAGCGGGGTGAACAGCTTCTCATGCTGCCAGTGACAGTGTGATGTGAAGCCTCTCAGCCTCCTACTGTACAACCACAGGTCAACTCCACTCGCACTTTAAAAGTCGATGCAGGCTGTGCTGTATAAATTAATTCTCATTATTTTCATTCATCCTCTTTGCGAGGACGAACACGGTTTGTTGACTGAATCTGGAAGTTCCTGCCAGATCGCCTGTTAGAGGGATTTTACGGTAAAAGTGGACAGCTGGAGCACATCAGTCACAATGATGCAACATAACGCACCACTGACTTGTGTCGCTGTTATTATGCAGCACCATTCCTGTCAGTGAATCAATTTATCGTGCAAATGGAAAACCCTAACAGCCCCTGACCTTTCGCAACTGCCAGTAATTGCAGGCAATTTATATTAGTCAAACATAATTTACTGAAAGAGCACGAGACGCTGAAACATCTAAGAGCAACTTTATTCCCACACTCCGAGGGTCATTTCTGCTGTATTTCTGAGGTCATTTCAAAGGGAGAATGTTCATGATTTTAACCTTTTAAAATTTCATACACTATTAACAGGAAGTAGACGTCCCATGTCCTTCTCTACCTTCGTTGGTGGGAGTTTTTATTCCACGGATATTAAAATGAAAGCCTGTTTCCTCTGAATGCAATCAGTGGTACTAAATAAGAAGATAAAAAGGTGTTTGCCTCCAGACGAAATGTAATCAAAGACATTTCAATCAAAATGCAAATGAGAACTGTATATGAATCTGCACTTCATCCCCACGCCCCTGTAATGCACGGAGATACGGCAAATCACTCAAGTGAGAAACAATAAACTGGTCTGTCACAGAGATGTTGTCGAAGCCGAAGAGTAGATTTGTATCACAACAAATACAAATTGGATTTCGTGCCAAAACGCTCTCAAACCCACAAGAGATGGAGATGCTCGAAGTGATTAAATATGCATCAGATCAGGAAAATGGTGTAGGCGCTCTTATTTAACCTACAGTTTACCTCGGCCTGATGAACACGGGGAAAAAAACAAAGAGGGGTTGAGTTATTGCAGAATTATTAATTGATATAGGTCGTAGGAACTTTCTGGGCTGATTTTAAGAATGTTTTTGTAGGTGTTTATGGTGAGATGTCCTTCCAAGGAGGAAATTTGGCAGCAGGAGGTAAGATTAATTCAAAAAGATGTGATCCACCTTTAGGACGGCCAATTACGAAAGAATACGATATGTTTCTGGGGATGTTACAGGAACAGAACTACATTTTAGTTCTGTTCCTGTAACAGTTTTACGTGAGGCTCAATATCATTCTCATGTCTGTATAGTAACTATGAAGCTGTAGCAAAGAGCTGGTTAAAGACAGATAAAGGTCCATGTAAATACTTTGTCACAGTGCTATCACTAGAAGTTACTCAGCCATAAACCTTCGCTAGCACGAGGCGGTGCTATGATAAGTGGATTTCTTTTTGGACAAGAGAATGATGCTAGGTAGGAGGACGCTAAAATCACCAACTAAAACTAGTGCTAGTTAGCTCGCTTGGTTAACAACTCAAGTAAGAAGTAGGGTCATTTTCTCATAGACCTCAGCCTGTGGAGTCGCCCCCTGCTGGTCATTAGAGAGAATGCAGGTTTAAGGCACTTATACTTCACTTTTCAAACCCAGATGTTGCTGTTTGGGAGCTGCAGAGGTCATACTGTAATTATTTGTAGAATCATCAGTATGAGCAACCCCTTTCACCAACAGTTAGACACAATGTAAAAGATTGATTACTGATATAGTGAGATTCAGGTGGAAAATGTGGGAAAGAGCTTTGTGTTATGATTCTAATAATGGAAGACTTACTGATACAAAGGAAGCCTCTGACAGCTACAGATGGGAAAACTGTCAAGTTTCGAGCCAAAGTGAAACTACACGATCTTAAAACAAGCTTAAAATAGCCGAAGCTGTGGGGAAACTCTGAACAGAGGGAGGAGGGATTAGGAAAAACACTCGTCTGTGCCGGTAACTGAGCAATGGAAAACCGACCGGCCGCTTGGGGAAAACCGTCCCGTGCTCCAGTGTTCCCGTCCCTGAGCGTCCGTCCATATGTGCCGAATTATCTCTCATTTCCCAAGCTACTTGAAGTGATTGGAAATCTCATCCTCACTTCTCTCTGTGGTCCTGAACCCCAAGTCGGCCAGCTGAACCATCTCTGTCCTTGGACTGCAGATCTGTTGGGACACATCAAGGCTAAAGTTGGAGGCTCATTACCTCCCAAACGTAACGCTTGACCCCGTGTCAGAAGCTAATCCCTTCCCCTCTGCTCTCTCAGCTCCCTCGGGGTGCTCCTCAGTGTACTTTTCTTTTATTTGGAGCTATGTTGCTTTGATTGGAACAGCTAGCCGCAGATATAAATAGACTAATATAAACGGGCAGTGGGTGTTTAGGCTATCAGCAGCATTGTCTGTAGATTTGGTGAGTCACTGCACATTAAAGATGTCCAGTTGACGGAGCATCTGTTCTTTTAAAGCATGTATTTGTGAACATGTAAATGTGGTTATTTTTAGATTTGACATCAAATTCACGCTCCATTGTTGCCGTATTCTTTCAAGCCTGCTGGAACGGAGACAATGAGCAGCTGAAAATGTGTTTGTCTGCTACTTTCTCCACACCAACTCTAACCTAGATAACATATATACACATGCAGCTGTTACCCTTTACACAGATGAGGCTTGCTCCTGTGTAAGTGTGTACATCATTTCCAATCCTTGATTCTGGGCTGTATTTTTTTTTTAAATCCTCAATACTTGTTCATTCTGAGTATGGCCACATATTGGATAGACTATTATAGATACTACAGTATCTATTACTACCATTAATCCTGGAGTCCAACTGAACATTTGTGCCAAATTTGAAGAAATTTCCTGAGACATGACGACAAATATGACAGACAGACAACCTGAAAACATTATGCTGTCGACGGTGCAGAGCCACAAAAACTGTCAGAGTCGGAGTTTGGGTCGGGTTTACATTAAAGTCACAGTTAAAGAGCAAACATGTTGCACATGTTGCTACATTTATTGTTTTTGGGGCACTTCAAGGCAGAAAAACTGCAGAAACGTAACAGTTGCACAACCATTTTATCAGGTTAGCAAACAGTTACATCCAGCTGACATTTTTTTTCTGTCCACTTTGCAAGTGTATTAGTCATATATTCACTCGTCTTTTAGCTCTCTTGAGAATGTTTGATGTATCTTTCTCTGTTTTACTTCTTGAGCTGTAAAATCACTTTATTACCGATCAGATCAGTCGAGGGGTTTAACTCTCAATGGGTACATGGGAACAAAAACATTTAAATGAAAAAATTCTACATATTTCACAAGCAATATTGAATTAGTTAACTTTTAATGTTGGATTAGTTTCAATTATAAAACAACCAGGTTGTACTAAGCACTAACTGAGTGCTGAGGTTTAATCCCAGAGTCTTTCGGTAGCTTTAAGTCTCTTCTCCAATGATCCTCTGAGAGTAACAGTTTTGTGACTGCACATTTTCTGTCTTTAGAGTCGTTTTTAAAACTAAAACCTTTGTTACAGCAGTCTAACTAGCATCTTTTTAATTAGCAAAGCTCTGTGTGTGAGTGAGAGGTGATTAGCTTGGTGGACGCACAGTGTCATTCAGTGGACCTTCAATTG
>CAFUXE010001428.1:98872-121844 GCA_903364295.1 Serranus cabrilla
AGGCCTCAACTAATAAAAGCTCTTAAAGAGACAGTAACCTGTCTTACTACTCAAACAAAGCTACAAAAATGATATCTTTAACAAAATATATTTCTTACATAAACATGAATGACGGTGAATTACTTTCATCTGACTTTAACAAATCTTAATTTTAACTATACTTTTATACTTTATCAATTGATAATAACTTTTAGTTAAGTAAAGACTTATTCATTAACATTAACTTCTACGGATGCAACTGTCGTGCAGCTGTATATTGTTTCCATATCAGTACTCCTGTCTACTTCTCGAAACTCGGAGCGTGCTGACGGTCATACTGTAGGTATTACACCGACTATGGATAAGGACTGTTAAAACAGTCCAACACATGCATGCAGCTGCTTAACTACACAACGCAGTGGCTGAGAGAAACTGGGGGAGCTGTGCATGCAGTGGTCTGGAGTGTGTGACTCTTTATCTAATCTCCTTAAATCAGTCTAAAACACACGCCTGGCTGCGTGACGTAAAAGCGCCGTACCGTAAAGAGAACTGTTTTATCAAGCTGTTTGAACCCTTATCTGAGGGTCTTAAGCTCCACGCTCGCACCTCCCCATCAATCCCCTTCATGTTATATTTGTCTGTCGGGGAAACACAAGCTGTGCAGGCTGTTATTTTATCTCTATCTGCACTTGTTCACCTCCGATGTGACATTTTTCGCAGGTTAGTTCTGCCTAACCAGAACTATTTTCGATGATTGCTACATAATCTCTCCACAGTGCCATGACCATCCATTAACAGTGGGCACAAGAGGAATAAGTTGCCTTATTAACTGAATTTCTGCATTGAAAAGAACTGCCAATTACGTGTTCTTTCGAGAGGTCGCAGTTATGTCACGCAAACCGTGCAACTCTACAGCAGACATTATAGTCGCACAAGTACACATTTTATTAGTGTGACCATTACTGGCTGCGATCAGGTGCAAAGCATTCTGGGAGATTCCTCTTTTAGCCTCCATTAGCTGGCAGGAACCCAGCGGTGACGCCAAAGAAATTACACAGTAGATATAATTACAGCTTGGCTCAATCAATACCAACAGGAACAGGGGAGTGAAAAAGGGAGATAAAAAAAACCTGAGAGGGAAGTGGTTGAGCTGTTTGAATGACTTAATGGCAGACGTCACTGCAGTAAATACTTTGAATTAAATAAGCCCGACTCGAGCAGTTATACCTCCCTTCTCAGATAGTACGAAATCATGCAGGAGGAAAATAGAAAAGGGCAATTTGCACATTTTCAGGGTAAGATCACGCTGTTTCTTTGACTTTCTGTCCTCATGAATCACCTATTTCAATTCATATAAGTCAAAGTAACTAAACATTTAGCAAACTCCGTGTCCACAGGCTTTACTTGAAAAGTAATGTCCCACTGCACACCTTTATCAACCTTTCCTCTGGGATAAATTAACTTCCTCACTCTCCACATTATTCAAAAGCAGGCTGATTATTATAAAAGTCGACTTGGCAGTTTAATTGGACCACACCAGAAGACACAGCGGTCACGTATCAATCTTAAACTACCTCAAGCTGCAGGATAATATATAGAGTTGTCTATATAAAAGTAATACAATGAATTAACTGTTGTAATTATGATGGATTTAAGAATTGTGATTTGGGCTGACACGTCCATTTAGCAGCACTCTGGCTCTGAGAGCATGATGGCTCTCAGGATCACACCAGAGCACTTGAGCAAAATTGATACTTGAAATACAGTTATTATAAATGTGTATACTTTGACTTTTCATACAGTGGGAAAATGCCAAAAAGAACGAATATAAGAGTGTATGTGAGAACAAATGTGCCAATGGGATAAGTGAAAGCTTGCTGAGATGTCTGGTGTTAAGTAGACAAACAACACAAATATACTTAAGATTTGGCTTTTTGCAGTGTAGTTTTTAGTCATATGACTGCCGTGCAGACCTGGAGGGCAAAACACGGTTCCAACGCGGCGGGAACACTAGGAACTCTTCAGAGCTTCGAATAAGCCTGTCAAATTTTTAACCTTTAAAACTAACGATTGCTTAGATCACCTCTCAAAAGGGTAAAAACAAAAATATATAGAAACTGCAAGTCTTATGCATGTGTGACCCACATTCAGCACCCACTGTGGTATTTCAGTCAGCTGCGTCCATGTCGGAGCTGAACTTTGGTGATATTTAGAGTTCTCTATCTCTATCAATCCCTTAAACTGCTGCCAAGATGAAAGAATAACCTTACAGTTATCTGTACTTTCGATCTGGATGGGTTAATTACGTTATTGTTTGGGAGGTGAAAAGGCAGAGAAAAGGCATCCGAACATTTGTTAATGCAATCAAGCTAGCCGTCAGTCACATCTCCGTGGTTAAAAACTGGAGACAGACACAGGCCGAGCAGACTGAAGTCCCATCACAGATGTGGGAATGTTGCTTGTGAAGTAAGGTCTTTAAATGGTTTCCCTGAAATGAGCTGGTTTGACCATGCAGATGCGAGAGACGGCTAGCTTGATGTCGGTTGTGCGGGTTGTCAGTTTCAGTTTCAGGATAGAAGCTAGTGACCCTCTCGCCAGGGACATCTCACTGCACAAACCTCCTCTCTGGGTTCTTGATTGTGCAGAAACAAAGGCTTGTTTCTCTCTCAGTTTGTGCATCCAACCGAACAACACAAATCCAACATTTTGACTGATAGTGTGGTAAAAGCTGAGCTGTTGTGTCAGACAGTAGAACAGCAGCTAATAGCAAATAATCTTAGCTTGTTTAGCCTGAAAATGTTACATTTTAGCTCAGAAAAGCTTCTTCTAACAACTCTTTTAACTGTGAGTCATAAGACTAAAACTGTGGGTCAACTGGGTGCACCAGGTCTGCGTCCACCTCACCATTAATAGGCGTTAGCTTCCAGTTACGTCGGACTGTGGCGTCACTGCGCAGCGAGAAGTTGAGCCGTCCTCCGTGCTGTGGCCCATCACTGTCCCGGGAGGCCAGCACCAGAGCCTGGTCCTCCCAGCGAGGCGTGCACAGGTACTTCCAGGAGTAGTCTCCGACCAGCACCGGGCTGTTATCGTTCACATCCAGGATTTGAACCGTCACCAGGGTGGATGCAGATAAGGAAGAGTTTCCTAAGAGGAACACAACAGATGTGGGAAAGAAAGAGAAAGTAAATAGAGAAACATCAGTTTGAATTTTTTTTAATCCACCACCTCAGAACATTCATCACCTTGTCTGACCTTCTGTGCTGGTTGTTTTCTGTTCTCTTGCACTCAAACTGCTCTCTTTTTAACTCACTGCTCTGCAGCTCTGTCTCTCTGTCTGTATTTATGTGAATAATATTTCAATGTGCACACTTTGTGTCAATTATTTTAAGAAACATACAGATTTAAGAGAATATATATCAAAATCCACAAATCAAATAATATTACTAACATTTTTAAACCTTAAATAACCTGGAGGTAACTGAATAATAACCTGGAAATGATTAATTAACTAAATGTTTGGTCTTTATAATGGTGAATGGGAACTTACGTCCATCCACTGCAATGACCTCCATGGTGTACGTGCTGTTCTCCTCTCGGTCCAAGGCCTGCACCGTCTTTAGTTCACCCGAGTACTTCCCTATTGAAAAGTATTTTTTGGTGTCTCCTTGAAGAGAATATCTGCACACACAAACACATGCAACTCTGTAAAATACCAACTGTGGAAGTAGATCATTTTCCCTGCAGCTTTAGTTACTTATGAGGCCTGATACCTGATTGGGTGAGAATCGGGGTCGTAACCTCGGATGGTGGCGATGACCCGCCCTGGCTCCTCGCCCTCTCTGACAGTCACCTCGTAATGGCTTTGAGACAGGATTGGACCTTCGTTCACGTCGTCGACATAGATGGAGACGGTTGCAGTGGATGCAGGTCCGTATCGGCCCCGGACCAGAGCCACCGGGTTCTGAGCGCTGAGCACGAGGATGTACTCGCTCTCACGCTCAAAGTCCAACACCTAAAACACACGTACAGACACACAAACTTACACAAAAGGGAAACAAACACTAATACTAAAATGATTGGTATCACGATTTATAAACCTCAATTGCAGTGTGTCTCTCCAGAGAACTGTGGACCAAAAAAAAAGGGCTGAAACTATTATTTTCATCTTTGAATTATCTGTTGATTATTTTAAATCAATCGTTTGGTCTATAAAATCTCATAAAATGGTGAATCACTGATTGATCATTGTCGTTACATCCAAATGTCTTGATTTGTCCAACAAATCAAAGATATTACATTTATTGTTCTTTAAGAGTAAAGAAGCCATCAAATATTTACATTTAAGGAGCTGGAACCAGGATACTGTACTGTCATTAAAATAGCTGGCAATCAAATTAATAGTTGATAACTAATCGGTTACTCAGTCAATCTTTGCAGCTGTCATTGTTTTTGAAACATCAATGCACATAAAACCAAGCAACTTTGTTAAATAGTGGAATATAGGCTCTTTTTGATTTGGTCTTTTTTATATTTATATATCATTAATGTATCACCAATTAAAATAAATAAAAAAAGCATTTGATTGTCTTTGGTTTCAATCTCATTTTAAGGCGTTCTGCTACTCAAACGCCCACACGTTAAAGAAAAGCAGCATGTCGTGGGGACACAGTACAGCCATCTTATCTCACTTCCAAGGAAACTGGATTACTGGCAGAGTTTTGCTGTATTTCCAATGTGAGCCAGACTCTGGTCACAGGGAGACGAGCCAATTGATTCACTGTGTCACAAATGAAACATTTTCCATGATGATGCACTGAGAGCCACTGCTACTGTACAGTGTGTTACAATGAAATAAATACCGCTGTGTGTACGTTGTTAGGAAGATTTGTGTATGTTTCATTATTTTTTTGGGTCCAAAGTTATGGAGCATCATTGGAAGTAGCAGATTCTGATTCTGGACACTAAAAATAGTAACTGACTTTGTTTGAAGGATTACACATGTAGTTTTTTAGTGGAGGTATGGAAAGATTAACTGCAGTTATATTCTTCACAGTGATTTAAATACAAGCCAGATATTTAAAGATTTCACAGATTTAAGAGGCAGAAAATATGACTTTCTGTTCATCTCAAACACATTTGATGGTAATCTTTGAATCCCACAGCGTGTGCTTGCTGTCAGGTTTTACCCATTAAATGTGCTCTGTCTTCCCGTGAAATAAGACATTATGAAGCCGGCGTTGCCTGACATCACGCTGCTCAGGCAGGCGTGCGTCTCTGTTGCCATGGAGAAGAAACGCAGACATTGGAGGGTGCATGAGTACAGCCGCTGACTGGAAGTGACGCATCAAACGACTCAGTGCACCAGAACATGTGCACGACTCTCTCAAGGCTGAAGTCATCTGAACCTCTTCATTACTCAAAAGTCCTGACATGATGATACTACTTTTGGTTTATTCATCTTTTACCCTGAAATATGAATCAGGTGTCAGCGAACCGTTACTATCAAAATCATCCACCAAATATTAATCAGATTTTTCTTTTCTTTGTAGCTTTTATCACACAATAGAATACAATCAGTTTTTATTCAAACCCTTAAATAATAAGATCTTTGTGGGGCTAATAGTAGGAAGCTAGCTAGCTGTAAACACAACTGATAAATGATCACCTTTAATGTTGATATGGCAAATGTTTTAGCAAATAGTTGCTTATTTACACTTCCAGCAGATATGAAGCAACACAGCATTCACTCCAAGCCACCTGATGAATGTGAGTCCAATATTTACTCTTTTATAGCTCTCATTTGGGTCTCCACCATCTCCTCAGGGAAATACCTTAACTAATAACTCTTTTGTTGCTAAACACTCCACTGTGTTCACCAGCGAGTCGATAACGTTGCCTGTTTGCTGTTTGGTGGACGGCAGGTCGTGTACAGTGGGTTTTAAAAGTTTAAAAGTTTCTATTTTAGCTACTTAGCTGAAAACAGCACCATGAGAGCAATGAGAGTGAACCAAGTTGCGGACCAGAAAACAAAAACAAATGGTTTGTATCGATATGTTACTCCTTTTACAATTAAGTAGCCATTTGATTCATTAACACTAAATATACCCTTTTTAAATAACGGCACTACCGCTATATGGGATATCATCATTATTCCACACAACACATTTAAACTTCATTTTAAATCAGACTTTCTGTCCATAAAAAAAAGATGTTAGCCTCCCAAAGATACTGAATTATTAAACTTATCATTTAAATAAACTATTCACTAGGGATGTACCCGAATCTGAATACATAATAAGGGGAAAAGCATAAATAATGTGATGGAAAAGATATTTATTTGACCTGAAATTGACTTGTCGGTCACTATGTTTCTTGAAACTCAGGATGAGGAAATATATCTCACAAATAATTATCTGCCTATATTAAATCATTTTCATGCTTTTAAGGCATAAAACTGCATTGCCAATGAATATTAGGTTAGAAAATACAGAATTTGCCCAATCCAACACGACTCATTTAATCCACTGCTGCTCTACTTGTGTTCTTCTATCTGAATACAGAACCAGATGAATGATTTCAGTGGTTGGATGAATACAGATACAGGTAATGACGTCTCTGTACACCTCTTGAATCTTTGCCTAACTGTCTTCTCTCAAAACCACTTATTCAGAGTTGATTCTGTGCTGCTGGCTCATCCATTATTCAGCTTTAATTAATTTGTCCAAATTAAAATGAAGCACATAACAAATCTCTTTGTAATAAAAATCCCATTCATTGAAGTAATTAAAGTTAAACCATTATTCCTTTTAACATCATTCATTAGATGATTCATTTTTCTCACATTACTAGATGTGCACTTTAAACTGATGACTCCCACCTGAAGTTCATGATGGATGAATATGCATCCAGATCTTTTGAGGTGATAACTTTGAATTGATTGATTAAGGGGCAAATATCACTGCTCCTATTCATCTAAACCGAATGAAGTTTCATTCTTTTCCTTAACAAAATGGTTTTACATTTGCTGTATAATGTCGAACGTCTCCAGTTGTCTTCATCCTGATTAGATTCCCTTCACTTCCCCTTGTTCATTACACGTTTACCTCAATCAGCCGCCTCTTGCCTGTGTGGTAAACTGCCATTAGTGTCTGCGCACACAATCTAATTATTCACTTGGGCTGTGAACAGTGTGTAATTTCTAATAACGAAATGTGTCTGCCTTCTGGCGCTGACCTCACTCTCTAACACGATGAATTTAAAGGATTTGCTCAAATGCATTTTAATCCACTGTGGCTTTACTTGTGAAGGATTGTGTCTTTATTTTTCTACTAAAGTGATCTAAATAAACAACAGTAAGATAATTAGATATCTCACAATACAGGAGCTTTAAACACAGCTGCTCAAAGACACAGGGATTTATTCTGTGTTATATCTTTTCTAAAAAAAAAAAAAACTAAACAGAAGTCCTTGTGTGTTAATCTGAAATAATACGAGATCCATTTTTAGCTTTTAGACTTCTCCTGCTTTGTCTCAGCGGAGCGTGTGCAGCTCACAGTTCAATCACATTCGTCAACTCCCACAGAGAGGTTGAAAATAATAGACTGTCTCCTGCCTGGCCCACTTACAGAGAGCAGACCATTAGACACACACACACACACACACACACACACATAGAGAGAGACACACTCATGCATCCCTAAAACGTCCTGCTGGATTATACGGGGCGAGCGAAGGGTGATTCGCCCCGGGGACAGCAGAGATTATTGGGCTCAAACATTCCACTGTCATCTGGACTCTTTTTTTAATTTGAGGCATGTCAGACTGAAGTATTGACGTATTGGAAAAATTATTTTCCGACCTTTTATGTCCGTACCTCACATATTAAAACCACGTCCTTTTAAAAGTGAGTTAGTGTGACTTATATTTGGACACGGCCAGCGATTGAATGATCTCTCAGGACTGCACAGACACAAGCCAAAAAATTGTCCTTGACATGAATATTTGTGCTTCTGAGAGCAGAAAGTTGTACTTCCTCATACCCTTAACAGGATAAAGACAATGATAACAGTTAAACTGAACAGGAATCTTTAGCTTATTGGTTTGTCGGTAGTAATTGACCAATAAGGAGGTCAAACGTGTACAACAGCTCGTTTACCTTTGACAGGATGAGAGAGACCTCATTAGTCTGCTTGTCAGTCACTAATGTAAAGACCTCCTCCTCGTTTCCAGACTCTAAACGGTAGTCCACCTGCCAGCTGTCGCCCCCTCGCACATCTGCATCCCCGGCCAGCACAGCTGTGACCGTGGTGCCCACCGGAGCGTCCTCTGGGATGTGGAAGGGCCCGTACTGACAGGAGGGAGACAGGAAATGTGCGATTACTAAACCATTCATTTGACACACTCCTACGCTAAAATGCAAATGTGTAGAAATAAACGAGTGTAAAAATGTAATTTTATTAGCTTTTTGATGATTGACTGATAGCAAAGGAAGGAAATACCACATCCTCCACTTTATTCACACTTCACCACACACACACACACCTTACACAGACTGTGTTTGTGTTTCACGACCTCTCCCCCGCTCACTCACCCTCTCCCCCGTCTACTGCTTTGTGCAAAGATTCATGAAAATCATTGAAAAATAATTCAGTGTGTAAATCTGTAATGTATAATTCACAGCAGCATGCAACAAATATATAAGCTGAGTGATATTATCTGCCGGTCACAGACATATTAGTATCTTTCCATCAGTGTTTATATTTGTGCACAGGAAGCTATTTTTACAGAATAAATAATGCAGAAAATGATGTGGGAGGGGATTTAGAAATGGTCCAAAGCTATTTATTGAATCTGTTCTTTATTTCAAGGATCAGCAACTGACTGACACTGACTGCTATTCATTTTATTTATTTTTTCTCAGAATTCATTTGTAGAATAAGTAGTGTAATGTATTGTATGTATTGTGTATAATAATGTTTCATAATGTTATAGCAAGTACACATTTTTAGATTTTAGGCACAATATTGATCCTGATGTGCAATGGTGAAACGTAACTAAGTACATTTACTCAATTACTTTTTTTTTTTTGCAATTTCAAGGTACTTGTGCTCTACTTAAGTATTTTTTATAATCTTATGTAACTTTATACTTCTACTTCACTACATTTAACCAACTATTAATTCACTTTTCAGGAATAATATATTCAAGAATAAAATAAACCATGATACATTTAAATGATTAGACTTATTTTTTAATAAACCTCATAATATTAAGTAGTTAAAATGAGCCCTGGCTTGAGAAAATTAAAATGCTGCTTACATAAATGCATCAGTAATAATAACAATACAGTATATTTGGAAAATATAAAACAATCTGAGTGAGGCGGTTCGGCATAATGAGTACTTTTGTTCTTTTACTTGATTAAGTTTTGAATGCAGGACTTCTGCTTATAGTGGATTCATTTCACAATGTGGTATTAGTACGTTTACTTATGTAAGGCATCTGAATACTTTTTCCACCACTGTTGATATGTTAAATAATAAGAATTCTGATTGTATTTGGTAATCATTAGATCACCACTATGTAGTTATCAAAAAGTTGTTCCAAAGATTATATCAAAGCAGGATTTTCAACGGATTTAGCATTAAATATTAAATAATACAATGAAATCAGTAACAGGTACATTTTACCAGGCCTATGAGTTTACATTTGCCCCTCTTGTCCTCCCGGTGTTAGCTAACCTTCCTTCACACACCTCTGTGTGTTTGGACAGCCATTTAATCTGCCACTCACAGATGTCCTCTGGTGAAGCAGCCATGCCTCTGATCTGGCTGCCCCATCCGCAGGGTCGCTGAACCCGGCCCTGTCACCACTCTCCTCCCACATCACCCCCCTGTAGCGCTGCCTTAACATCACCATGGAAAAAGCTGCACTTCTCAGGCGTGACCTGCTCAAGAGCATTTTCCACCTCAGTGTGTGTGTGTGTGTGTGTGTGGTGATTATCTGAGCCAGTGCACACTGTTTGTAACAGCTTGAAAATGTGCGTTCTGCAATGTTTGAAAGAGAATAATGTCAATTTGTAGAGCAAGGACAGAAAGAATAACATGACGACAGGTGTTATATAAAAAATATAAACTGCACAATCTTTCATCAAGTTCCTCAAAACTGTGTCCTGTTATTGGTCTGGATATTCAAGCCGGAGCCAATTTCCGCTGCTAAATTCAAAGCCATCACCTTCTCTTCCTGCTCAAAATAAAATGTTCCTTCACAGCTCATAATGTCGCCGCAGCTCTCCAGTGTCACTGCGGTCTGACAGCGAGAACAGCCAGCGACTGGTTCCCCATTATCACAGCGTGACGGCTCCCCACCCTCGTCACTTTTCTCTCGTCTATTATGCACCACAATGTGGGTGGAAAGTGAGGGGATTCTCTGTAACTGCCTATCTTTGGAACATTTTTCTTTTCATACCAGCAGCTGCGCCAACATGAGGGAAACCACTGTCACATTTCATGCTGGGCCTGTGACAGCAGCGCTAATAACCAACCGGATCGCAAGATAAAGATAGATGTTGGCGGTAGTTCCCAAAGATGTTTTGTAATTGCATTGTAATTTCTGGATTTTCTAAATTATGTGCGCAAGTTGAGCCTTTATTAGAAAACTATAGAGAGACGACAGGAAATGAGGGGAGAGAGATATGGGACTGAGATGGAGCACAATCCCCGAACCAGAAGTAAACAAGAGATGTTTGGCAGTGATAGTCCCTGCGTTCCCTGAGGGACCCTACTATTGGTTATCATAAACATTTGGGTCTCAATTTTCTTATAAACAAGGAGCGGAGAGGTACATTATGCTGTGAGAGCTTCAAGACATGTGTGTACGTGTTGAATTTCTAGAGTGAAAACATCAGCACAGAGAAGCTTCTGAGTGTTTTTTTTTACCCTTTGTCTGCTGTGAAACCTGCCAGCATTGGATGTGTGAGCTTGGGTCACATGACTTCGACTCACAATTTTAAAGACTTTAAGCTCAACTTGACGAAATCAAAAAATACTTGGAGCTCGACTTGGAGCTTTTACACCAAGGACTCCTGAATTAACATGAACTTGAGTGTTTGATTTGAAAATTCTTGATACCCTCCACTAAGCCCTACGAATAAAAATTATATGAAAAAATTGTGCCACAAATAAATTAATTTCCGAAATACTTATTCCCAACACTTAATTCCCCATCCACTTGGTTTGAACCATTCTGACAACATCAAGTTAAGTTGCAGAAGAAAACCATTAAATAAATACAAATCTTAAAAGGCATTTATGCAGTTTTGTAAAATGATTCCCATATGTTATTACTGTTTTGTTAAACTGTCACAAGAGCACATTATGACTTGTTTAGGACTCAAAACTCAAACTTTAAGACTCAGGAATTGTCTTGACTGGGGATTTGAGTACAAAGACTTGTAACAAATGTTTAACCTATGCTTAATATTAAAAATTGCTACTTTAACTTGTGTCGATTCAAACCTGTGAGCTGCTGAAACAAATAACCAGCTGATGCAGAAACTTCTGTGTCACTGTCCACTATGACGACAGTGATTCTTACATAATTTCAGACACGTTAATAGCTTTGAGTGTCCCAGTGTGGTCATGATTTAGATTTGACTATAAATAAATGAGTGGAAAAACTGCTCTCCGAAGAAAGCTTTATCAGATTAAACTCTAACAACACAGTCCACTTTGAGTACAAAGAACTGAATAAAACTCCTCCAATAACATGGTGCCATCGCTATAAGCCTGAGATTAGAGGGCATATCTAGTTTCCCGCCAGGAAAATTAGATCAGTGACCTGCAGAGCGGATTCACAGGCCGCAGTGCAACAGCCACTTATGATGGTCTGAAATGCCTCTTAAAAAAATACATATATTGTTTATGACGTCCAGTGTTGTTGTGCTCTCGTACCTCATGTTGGGAGAAAACTGGCGGGTTGTTGTTCTCATCCTGCACCGTCACAACCACAGTGCACGAACTGTTGAGACCTGCCAGAGACATCATCACAGCATCTGTTAGTGACTCAGGGTCAGCCCATCACACACATAAAATATGCTGAAGGAACAGCGAGTACCTCATCTTGCCTACACCACAACCTGATGCATGAGTCATGCAGATGACATCATCTGTCACCCCAGAGGCGAGCATACATACATCCCCCCGGACGCCATAGTGTCAGCGAAGCTACTGACTCACAAAGCTCGAAGACTTTTGTTCGTCACGTCCGTTCATCATGTTACATCCCGGCGTACTAACGGCTTTATAATTGTTTAACTTTATCACTGCTTTTTTTTTTCTTAGTCGGCACCTTCCGGCAGTTTGCAGCTTGATTTTCCAGCCATTTCTTCATTATAAGTGACATTTAATGGACACTGTAATTGCCTGTGTAGTCTACGCCATCACCAGTTAAATAACAAGGACAGTAATTGGAAACCAGGCCCTGTAGTCTATTTTAAGGATGCACTATTTTCTTTTCATGGAATACTTAATTTAGTTTCCTTTCACAAATTTAATTTTTCTTGTTTGTGGTTGCCCAAAAGGGAGTGAGGAAAACAAAAGCAAAGCTGCTTTATCTGTCAACATAACGTGATTATATTTGTCTACAAAATAAAAGGGAGGAAGCAGGAGAAATCAGTAGGTGGACATGCACTTTCATGCATTGTTCTTTCTTTTGTGTGTGTGCAAAGATATCATACAACTATAGCATTAGTTCTTCTACTCTAAATAAATTATTTCAAAAATATGCCATAAATAAAATATGGTGTCAAAATCATATCGTAGTATATTTTCTGGAAGGGATCATTCAAAAGTTAGATTAGATTCTGGCAACAGTTACATCAAAATATGTGAATGAAAATTGGTTCTTTGGTTAATCCACTAAAAACTATATTCGTCTTCCAATCATTTTATTAAAAAAACAAAACAAAAAACATTATTTTTATTCTATTTCTCCCAATGTAATATCCTCACCACTATTAAATATTAATACCAGTGTTACTTATATGAATAAATGTCATTTCCAAAGTCACCTTTAGCATCCTCGGCGGTGATGGTGAGTGTGTACTGAGGTGCTGTGCCCTCCATGCTGTCAGCTTGGACTGAGATGACCCCTGAGTCCCGGTCCACTCTGAAGAGGGCCCGCGGACTCTCCGGGATCTGTCCGACTAAACGGTAGAAGATCCGCACGTTGTCTGTCTTGGGGTCGTCGTTATCGGCTGCCTGCACTGTCAGGATTTCTGCCCCTAAAGGAAACATGAACCAGTAAACAACAAAAAAAGAACAGTAAGAAAAACATGCAACTGATTTATGGACATTAGATCTCTTAAGATATCATTTTAACATTGTTCTTTTTTATGCAAAATCGTTTTCTCCTTTACTTTCTTTTGTACTGTCATTGAATTTCTGATTTACAGCCAGAGAAGCTGAAATGTTTTTCTCTCTGCGGAGTTACAGTCACAAAGCTCACTGAATGAGAATAAGAGGGAGGAGAGATATAACAATAGCTTTCCGTTTTAATCCCCACTCAGTAATTCCATTTAGATTAACAGATTGTCCTGTCTAATTCCTTTCCCAGAATCAAGCGTTTTAAAGCATCAACAAAAAAACTTTTATGCCGGGACCGGGTCACAACACACCATGTGCTTTTTATGAGCGAGGGTGCTTTCCCCCAGTGTCCTGGCACGAATCCCAATCTGCTTTCACAAAAGGTATCTGGCACTCTCCGCTCTTTCATCACTGAGGCGTCTCCACCGGCCAGTGTTTCATCTGCCTTGTTGTGAAACAAGAATCCCATAATAGAGTAAATAAAGGATTACTGAGATGGTTCTTTGTGCTGTTTTATGATGATCCCTAACTTTTCCAGTAATCAGAGATTTTAAAAAAGCTACTGAGATTTAGTTGTAACACTAAAACATGTTTGTTTTGGTTTGGTTTTTTAACTTTATCACCTTTGTTATGCAATAAAAAATATCCTACTGTAAACGGATTAGTCAGGGCAGTTTTGGATCGAATTTCTTAACACATGTTGGAGTAGCAAAAGTGAGACTCATATGAACACATTTTTTTTTACAAAACATTTTCCAAATATTTTTTCCAGGCTGCCAATAAATAAAAATACCTAAAAATCTGTCAGTTACCTCGAGCAGCCAGTTCCTTGACCACAGTATGGTACTGTGCCTGTGGAAAGGTGGGCCTGTTATCGTTGGCGTCGCCCACCATCACCCTCAGCTCCACAGGCTTGGCAATCTCTCTGCCATCTGGACGCTCGACCACAATGCTGATCTGAAACTGGCGAGGTGGAGAGAGAAACACAAGGTTTGCCTCGAGAGCATCAATAAACCGAGTGGTTCGACTTATCTGCTCAACTGGTGCGGTGCCTGTTACATTCTGACCTCTGTAGATCCTGTAGAGCCTCACATTCATGGTACTTATACTCATATACTGTATATATTACAGTTGGTTATGCTAAGAATAGACCAGCCCTGCAGTAGAGACTGTTAACCCACTGCATGATTGGAAAGGATCCTACAAAGGGAAAAGGTTAGCATTGTCTGTTTCTGCAAACCACGGATACATTTATATGAAATGTCTTTGGTATTTAGCTCGCTAACGCTAGCTTTTATCAATCACACTGCAGTAAAACAAATGAAAGAAAATGAATGATGCACTTTTTTGATGTTGTTTTTTGTAACAATAATCCCACCTCAAAATCTTGGATGAATGCGGCTCATGTCCCATTCCTGTCCCATGTTAAGGTGAAACAAAAATTGCATAAGAAATGTACTTATTTTAACCCAAACCATGATCTTTTCCTAAACCTAACAACGTTTATTTATTTATTTTCTAATTTACAACGTTAAATGTCTTCCAAACTGTGAACTAGCGCGTCGAAAAGTGACCCTAAGTGGTCCCGACAGCAATGTGATGAGTAAGGAGTGAAAATGACCAGCAGCGGTTAAGAAAGGTAACATATCTGTGGTTTGCAGAAACTTGATTTGCCAACATTTTATTCGGGTAAACAAAATAGATGGATGGAAGCGAGAACCAACATGCGGGAATAGGCATCTCTGCATTCATTATTCTGCATCTGTGGCAGGTTAGAGCACAAAGCTAACAACTCCATCAGTCACGAAGGACACAGACTGATTGATGGAGCCGTATTCAGACGAGAGAAGTTTGGCATTTAGTGGCTCTTTAACGCTTCCACACATCATCGATCACTTTTGGAGGGATGGTAAATGTGCATCTACAACCTTTCCATCACTACTGGTGGAAAAACAGTCTTCTGCACCTTTTCATTAAATAGTCACGACAGAAGACGGAGAAGGCACTAAGCCAAAAGCATGTGTTTAAACACTAATATCCTCTGATGATGTGTTGTTGTTCAGCCTCTTGAGCATTAGAGCCAGAATATACTGTTCAGTGAGGCGCTCAAACCTCAAAGGAGCTTAAACTGTATGAAAGACTCAAGAGAAACATACAAACAAATTGCTGTTTTTATGTTGTAATCCCACCACAATAATGATCCTTCACTTCGCCTAGAAAGCACAAGATTTTAAATTAATATTTAAGCTTTTTATTTCATGTCATAATACTTTTTTTTTGTGCACATAGCAGTGCTTTTCAGGTTTAGTGTTGTGTGCTTAATTGCCTCTGTGTGGTTTAAAAATACACTGTGCTCAGCTTTGTTACAGTAATGTGCACCAGCATTCCTTAATTAAAAGATCATTAACCTGTAAGGAAAACAAGGAAATATAATGAAAACAGAAGTTGTCTTTTAATGAACAACAACACAATTTTTTTTTATTCCATCAAATTTGTCATATTGTCGAGCTTCCAGTTATCGGTTGCTGAAAATAACTTTTTAATTACATTAAATCCATTAAAAAGGGAAAATAACATTTATCATGTGATTCTGTTGGTTTTAATGAGGAGAAACATGAGAAATTATGACCTTTTAAATCTGAGCAACCTAAGTATTATGGGACAGCTGCACCTATTTATTGAGCGAGAAGAGATAAAGTCCTATTGTTTGGGTGTAATCATAAACTGACATTTGTTATTGGGTGCTGGAGATGTTTAGCTTGCAGTTATACAGACCTGGTCCTGTGTCTCTCGGTCCAGAGGGGCGTTGAGATAAATGACTCCTTCTCTGCTGATGGTGAAGAGCATCTCTGGAAACTCCCCCTCCAGACTGTACTCTGCCTGGCTTCCACTCCATTTCACCTGCATACACACAAAACAAAAAGTTATCTAAATACAAAATGTATAAATGTGTCCAGCCTTCATTTGTTTAATTTGTGACAGTAAAGTGCAGTATAAAGAGCTGCACCGTGGAAATCACCATGCAGACTGAGATATTCCATAGGGCCTGCATGATGTTTAAGTGCAAACCTAAGGTACATTTGTTTATACGATAAGGAGCCGACCAAATGCACTGACAATGATGTGGAACAGAGAGCACAGCCAAAACTAACTCTGCAGGCTGAAGGGGATTTTCCACTCTGCTTTACAGCCCTTGACAGAGGGCTGTGCAGTGGAGCTGAAAGGAGCCCGAGTAGTCATCAAACAGCACCCAAGAAGGAGAGGAGCCCAGTCGCAGCACAGCTGATGCACACCCAGGGCATGTGTATCTCCTCAACTCACTGTCACACACTCCTCCCTTGTTTTGGAGATGGCTGCCCAAACACTGTGCTTCTGTATACACAGAGCCGCTTCACACAGCTGGCTGCCTCTCGGTGTTATGCTGTGCTTCTGGACCTCAGAACTTTGAAGAGATCTGTTTAAAGAGCTGATTAACGACCGCCGACTGCTCTATATTTAAGTTCTGTACAAAACATCTATGAAGTCATCTGTTTTGCCTCCGTCAGGGTTTGAGTTTGCAGAGCACGTTCTGTTTCCCCCCCGATAGCTCGTGTTTGAGCTGCGTCAAGAGCACCGCGTGTCTGCTGTTCTCCAAGACAGTGTGAACTGGATAGAAATCAGCTGCTGGATTACAGTAAATAATACAATGTTCTGCATTAAACACAAAGTCGGGAAATAATAAAACGTCACCGCCGGAAAAAATTTGTCAGTAAATTCAAACTGAGAAATTATTTACAACTATTGTGATGATTGTTTTGTCCAATTTCAAGCAAAAAGGCTAATCTTCGCTAATTGTAGCTTCTCGAATGTGAATTTATGCCTTTCTTTGTCATTCATTAAAGTTAATTAAATCTCTTTGAGTTTAAATTGGAAAAACAAGCAATTTAAATACGCCACCTTGGATGGTAAACATAAAAATAAATGATAGCATTACTGATGATCAGTGGTGGAATGTAACTAAGTACATTTACTCAAGTATTGCAATTAACTACAGTTTTGAGGTACTTGAACTTTACATGAGTTTTTCCATTTTATGGAACTTCAAACTTTTGAGGCAAATATTCTTCTTTTTACTCCACTACATTTAGCTTCAGTTACTTTTCAGGTCGAGATTTAACATAAAAACATGATCAATTTAAAATGATTAGACTTTTTTTTTTTTAAACTACATAACACTATATTAAGTAGTTAAAATGAGTTCCATCTTTACAGAACTCCAGAAACACTGCTTACATAAATGCATCAATTCAAATAATCTAATGATCTATTATTAAAATGTAAAATAATCTCAGTGGGTCCATTCTGTATAACGAGGACATTTACTTTTTATACTTAAAGTAAATTTTGCTTTAAATTAGGTACGTTTTAAATGCAGGACTTTTACTTGCAGTGGAGTAATTTCACAGTGTGGTTTTTGTAGTAAGGGATCTGAATACTTTCCCACCACTGATCATGATTATGAAACATTATTATTGGTAATTTCATTGTTTGTTAACAGTATACTAACTGCAAATAAACTTAATTAACTACCGCTTTAACCTAAGTATCAATTCAATTATTAAGGAAGTTTAATATAAAGTGTTACCTACACATTTAGTAGGTACATTAGTATTCTTTATGTTCAGTAGTGGACATTACTTTGATGTTGGTGTTTTTCAGACCAACATGAGATCACCTCTGATGACTCATTTCAGCTGAAGCTCCACGCTGATACAAGCATTATTTGTCACATTGAACAGTGACTATGAGGACATGAAGGTCAGTGGGGCTAATTATAAAAATAACTAATTCTGCAACAAATAATCAGATTTCATTTGACTGTGAAAACTGACAATTCAATGCAGTTAAGAGCCCTGACTCATTCATTCACAGGCTCCGAGGCCTCTCCTCCACTCCAAAGTCTCAATAGATTGCATTACTGCGTTGAAGTAGTTCCACTGATTGCATTACATAATCAAAGTTTTAGGCAGGCAATCAGAAACATGCAATAGATAACCGTTTGAAATTAACCTCCCTTGCCCCAGTGACGCAAAAGAACCGATAACAAAAGCCTGGGTTTTATATTTAAAATTACAGCCAGAGCTCGTTTCGATCTGATTAAAGAATCAGTCAAATTGATCACAACAGGAATCTTCGTTTCATAACTGAGTTTTACATGGAGAGACAAAACGATGGCAGATTGATTTCAGCATCTGTCAGAAATGTCGTCACACCGCAGTTGATGTCAGCGCAAGAAAAACATGTATTACAGAAGAGTTGATGCGAACATGACTGCTCCATTCATCTGAGACAGTAGGGGAGGTGAGATGTGCAGAGTGGGCCCTTGAACATGACTATCTCTGTATGTGTCATACCAGCGGTTAGTCCCACCACCTACTGCGCACAGCAGCACAATCACTCAGCGTGGGCGAAATGAGGCTTCCCCCAAGTAAACGTCCATGTTAAACTAATCCAGTTTTGAGTGATTTAAATTCTGGGTGGAACTAAACGGTTTTCATGTCGACACGTTCAGTGATGGAACAATAGACGCTTCATTTCGCACTCTCTTAACACGGTTTTCATGGGAAATTAAAGCAGAAACACTGAGGGAAATATTTTCACACCACTTCATTTACATGAAGAAACACAGATGTTATTTGTTGACATTAAAATGATAGAAATCCTTCTTAAAGTCATCAAGCTGTGTGTTGTAGCATCAGCAATTAGGTATTAAACCTACAAGACAGAAAACATTTGATTGTAGATTTGATCTGGCCTTTGAAAACTATGAAAAAAATGTGCCTACACTTGTGAATCCACACGTTTTCAGTGGGTGGAAGGGGCTGTTAGAACAGGAGAGATGAGAGGCTGAGGGCGAGTGTGGGGGAGGTGGGAGAAAACAAGAGGAGGGGGAGGTACTGTGATGTACCTACTGGCCACAGCGACACTCACAACCTGCACAGTGGATTTAATTCAGCATCAGATTCAGCTCCGCAAGCTTCTTTGTTACCTCAGTTCTCAGTAGTGGATAAATAAAGTGTATTTTTTTCATTCTGTGCAGGCGTAAAAATTTTCTCACAAAGGGTAACTGCCACTGATTTTTTTTTTTCATGTGTTACAAAACCTCTGAGGGCTTTTGAGTTATTTATAGACATGTAGCTGATATGGCTAATATTATAACAAGCAAAAGGTTAGACAAGACCAGAGACACACACACTGATATCAGTGCTGCAGTGATGTAGCACAGTAACTCCTATAGAAATTAAAGCCGTCTCTTTTAGCCGGAACTCAGAACACTGATGATTGATGAGCAGATATTTTGGGAGTCAGTACACAATGAAATAGTGAGTGGGCTTGCAAATTTTTTTTCAAGGCAGAGACTTCATCCAAAATCTTATCTGAACACAGGATTTCCAGCTTCCAGATCAGAAAATGTGCCTCTTAAAATCACCATGGTTACTATTTCATTATTCAGTTTCGGTTTTGTATTTCAACAAACTTTATTGGCATGTATGGCTCCAACCTACAACAAACGGATCGGGCTAACTATTTATAGAGTATATGATTATTCATTTGGGCTATAAAATGCCAGGAAATAATGAAAAATGCTTTTTACACGGTTCAAAACCCAAAGATATTCAGATTATTATGTAAAATAAATAAAAAAGTAAAATCCTAGATAGCATAGAAACGGGAAGCAGAGTGCTTCGTCTCTTTAAAATGACTTAGATTATTGATTAATTATCAAAAAGGTAACTGAATCCTTTTCTTTTGATGGTTTAATCAATGACTAGCAAAACTGACTTCAATGTTACAAAATAGTTGAGATAGTAGAGGAGTAAAAAGGGAAAATGTCTAAAAAGAACCGTTGAATTGTGTATAAATTTGTAATGTTGGTAAAGGTAGAGGTCGCTGTCGTCTGTCAAAGGTGTGACATCCCCTTTGTGCACATGTCAGTATTGTGATTCTCCATTTCTATTGCTTATATATATTGCTATTAATTTGTCTGTAAAGTCATTTTCTTGTTCATCTGTATTATTACAGTGATCAGAAGTCTGCTGTGGTTGCTAATTTGAATTTTGTATTTAAGTATAAACTTTTTATCAATTCTTGAGCCATTTTTTACGGTACACTTTTTTACATCTGGATGAAGGATTTGGGTCATCGGACGTCTGGATCTTAATCTATCAGAGAAACAAGCTGTGCAACAGCTACTGGCAGCTGGGCTAACATCATCTCTGCCAGACAGCATCAGAGGAACACTGATTTTTAACATAAAACTGCTTTATTCAGTGTTTTCACCAGTTTTAATCACCTCATGTGGTTAAAACATCTTGAATGATGACACTGAAAGAATCCTAACTGGGAGAAACTGTCTGCAATGATGGTACTGCTCCGCTTTTGTAAATTCAAAATGACAAGTAGACATGTATGTCTGTGGGTTTTTTCTCTAGATAGCATGAAATAGTCAAATATTCCTTCTGAGTTGAAAAGTCTGTTTTTCGGGTGCATTTTGTCTTCATGCTGTTCGGTTTGTATAATATCCCTCAGAGAGCTGGTGGTGTTGAATGGTGGGTGGGAGAGTGAGTGATTATGGGAGAAACAGTGACTCAGTCAGGAGGTAGCCTGAAAGGATCCATGGCATTTGAACGGCATCAATAATTCAGTGTTTGGTCACTTAGGAGGACCCAAGAGCCACTAAAAACAGCAACTGGCAACATGATGCCACTTTACCGGTCCCGGACTATTGACAGAGTTTGTTTTATTGTAACATGATATAACGGTTGGAGCTGCATAAACAATAAAGTCGGCACTTACCTCGAGTTGTTTGCGTGATTTATGGTAAAGATCAAATAAGTAAGAGTGGTTTTAATGTAGCTAGGTAGAAACACTTCACGTGCTAGAGTGGTGGATTTGTATTTCAGAGGGAGCACGTGTTGATCGGGCTGTTGCGGCCTCACCTGTGAGATGGGGATGGGGTACGGGCCCGGGAGGTTCTCCTGAAGTCGTACCGGGTCGGGCGATGCCCACGTGTTTCCCGTCACCTCCACAGTAACGATGCCAGTGGTGAAGAAAGCGTTGGCCTTCCCCGCCATGTCCTTCACCATCACTGAGAGCTTGTAGCGGCCGCACATCTCCGGGTCCAGAGTCGAGGCTCCTGGTGGTCACAGTGGGATCAATGATCCAAGAATTAACAAATATAATAATTTCTGACTTTTACAAAAACATCTACAGTATATAAACAAATTATATCAGGAACCAAAGGACAAAACATTTAAAGAGAACGAAAATAGACACAAGTAATTATGTGTTGTTTTATAAATCACACAAACACTTATAACTATATTTCCCCTCAGATTACTGTGATATTAAACACAATAACCTGAGGGGAAATTTAGTCAGATATTAAACACATTGCCTGCTAAATTTAACACATCCTGAGTGTTCGAGTCATCACTTAATTTTCAATTTCCTGCAAAAGTGGAAAAGAAAAAAAACAGAAATAACCCACTGTGAAAGTAATCACAACCATTAGTTATGGTTCGCTTTAAAGTACGTAGAGAATCGACGGCAAATTTTCACTGCTTCTAGGAAACTCTGTGGGAACCAGCAGCAGCAGCAGCAGTGTGGGCCGGAAGAGACCAGCAAGCGTGAAAGTCATCCAGCTCCTGCCAAGCCGTATCAAAGGGCAATATCCAAGAACAGAAATAGCAGCAGCACACAGAAGTTGAGTGCATCTGTACTGTAATTATATATGTATGTGTACGCCTGAAAGATGTATCACTGGCCGACATAATTGCTTCAGTTTTATATCACATCTTACTACATTTTTTGTATTCAATTTCACAAATAACATGCAGTAAGGATGAATATTAAACTACTCAACACCAAGTT
This sequence comes from Serranus cabrilla, assembly GCA_903364295.1. Classification (NCBI taxonomy): domain Eukaryota; kingdom Metazoa; phylum Chordata; class Actinopteri; order Perciformes; family Serranidae; genus Serranus; species Serranus cabrilla. The sequence goes on from CAFUXE010001428.1 coordinate 121,129, forward strand.
TCTTTTTCATCTTTTTCATGCTCATTAGTCCATCATTACTAACATCAACATCATTACCATCACGGATGTGTCTAAATGATATGGTTGATTCTACATTTCCACAGATGCATCTTCATTTCTTTGCAATAATTACCTGATGCTGATATGTCTCCAAAACTAATGAGATATGAAAACAAGACTAATGTTTCCATAACTAGCTGGCTTGATAAAACACAGAAATGAGAAAGCAATCACCTTCCTCTGTGAGGGAAACCTCCCCCGTGATGGAGTTGATGAAGAACATTTGGCTGGAGGGAATCCTGGGCGTCTGCTCCATGAGGCTGAACCGCAGCTCAGCGTGGCCAGTGTTGCGTTCATCACGATCCAGCGCCTCCACCTGCATGAATGGGATGCCTGAGGGACACGGGTGGTGCACTGTTATAAATGGCACATCACAGAAATCTCTCACCACCTTCAAGTCAAAGCTATTTAATGGAAACAGATAGAACGTAGGTTGTTTGCCTGGTTTTGTAAAAGTATATTGGTACCCAATTTAAAAGATGATACAGCTACAAAAGGCCTGATCTGCACATAAGACAACATGGTGCAATAATATCTCCAGCCTTAACTAAATGACCCTGCAGGTGCATGTACCATCATACATTTTTAAATATCCTACACTGCAAAAAGTGAGATTTCCTGTTAATTATGAGGCAGGTCTAGGTGCTGTATGAATA